>JAQFZZ010001215.1:0-12130 GCA_034696405.1 Isotoma caerulea
ATTGACCTAGCGAGTCCAACGCAAGAAACCGCATGTCAAAAGGTCAATCCATTCCTGAGATAAATTGGGTGACAGACGGACAGACGGACAGACGGACGGACAGAGCATTCCCATAAAGTAGCTTTCGCTACTTAATAAGTCGCAGGGTAAGGAACGAAACGAATTGATGACTTCTGAGTGTATGAGTAGATTTTTACATAAATTCCAATCAAACTTATCCAACACGTCTTGTCATATAAAACTAGAACATGGAAGGCTTCTAGGGCGATATGTATTTTGCTAGCTATAACCATTATAGACAATTATGTACATTTGTACATAGAAACAATTTAAAACAAAGTAAATACAGCGAATTATTATTATGACCCATATGAAACGACGATGCTACATCACACCAAAAACTTTAAAATAAAATTGAAAATGCTGCATCTGTTGAAGTTAACTAGCATGTAAAAAAGTACAATTCAATAAAGTTAATGTTCCCGTTCCCTATCAAAAATTCTCGAAGCCTTGTGGTGTGGCATAGGTAGATTACAAAATATAATTGGGCATACTTTAAACATATTCAACTTTTCTAATTTTTTAAATTAGTAGATGTATAAAAATATATATATCTGCATAACTGCATAGTGCACTTTTAATTTATAGAATGAATCACCTTAAAGATATTTTACATTTGGCTTAATCTTCTTTAAGAACTAGATAATACAATTTGGAGTCTAGATGCACAATAATGAACATTTTCGAACTTAGTTTACATACAACGGGGTATGTAATGAGTCAAGTAAACTACGAGAGTTATCTTTCTATGTAATAATAATAAACATGTGCGTCTGAAGGAAGTCCGTAAATTATATTCTCTTCTGAAAGACGTAGGCTATAGTTGAAGTTGAAAACTGAGAATT
This sequence comes from Isotoma caerulea, assembly GCA_034696405.1. Taxonomy (NCBI): domain Eukaryota; kingdom Metazoa; phylum Arthropoda; class Collembola; order Entomobryomorpha; family Isotomidae; genus Isotoma; species Isotoma caerulea. The sequence continues at coordinate 906 of JAQFZZ010001215.1, forward strand.
GTGTAGTTCAATAGAATTTAGATGACACTGCAAGTACAAAACAACAAACAATAATTATTATCTGCTTGATTAAAATACATGTTTAAATTACTATTTTATCAAATTTCTTACTAAATATCACTCTGATGCAGCTCTAGGAAAAGTGTTCGAATCTTTAAAACCATTAATGATATATGCTTTAGTCGTTCAACATGGTAAATAAAATTTATAGGTGGCAGACAGCAAACGAATCACGAATAAGTAAAATTTATCCACTAGAATATTACTGGTGCTGGATTACTGGTTATCATCGTCATCAAGCGGATCTAGCGTCGAAAGTGATATTTATAGACTTTTGGCTGGTCTTGACTCTAAAATTAAAGCATAGTAATAATTTAAGATCTAGTATCTAGTATATGCATTATATTTTAGAAACGGTTATGATTGGGTGTACGGCTGTACCTTACAACAAGCCTGCGGATATGGATATGGATAATCAATGTCTGGGTCTATTTCATCTGAGGATACAGGTGAAAGAATATCCTGCTCCCCTAGTTCTTCTGGGGTAGGTGGTTCAATTTCAATGTCAGGGATACTCTGCTTTCTGCCTAGTCCACAACAAACCCGATAGTCATAGCAAAAGCCATACCAACATCTCTTGCAGCAATTTCCCATGATGGTATGGTACCTAAACCATTTCAAAACTGTTTAATATTTTGCATACCATTTGACAACGTTTTAACATTTTACTTCAATCAATGAAACTTTCAAATTTTGAAAATTTTACTTCATACTTACTTTCAAAATATAATTGTGTTGATAAGTGATAAGACTAAAAATAGTGGAGCGGATGAACCTTAACTGTTGACTAGCTAGAACTGGCAGGGATCAGAATTTGGTCACAGATAAGCGGATAAATGATAAGTCAATGAATTCTAAGCTGCTCAACCCTTTACTCTACCAACTACACAATACCACAATTTACAAGTCTCTCAACACTCAAGTCTCTCTTGTTTCACTTTCACTTTCAGGACCAACTTCAAGACAACTGTTATTATAGATGCTCAATATGTGATTTTACTAATCGAAAATGTATTTTTTATAAAATTGAAAATGTTCAGAGGTGATTATGATAAAAATTTGGAAATTTCGAATTCTTGAAAATTAATTTACTAAAATTTAAAATTGAGCAATTCCTGGAGATGAATTTGACAAGTTGCCAATTAACCGAATTGAATTGTAATTTCAAATCATCCCGGTTCCGTTCTTGTATCTATGGTAGTCAAATGTGTATGTTAACTTCTACAATCATTATCATGGATGCACAATTAAAAAAGGGTCTAATTTTTTTTATTTGCAGTGCTTTTTCTTATTAATTTCCTTTATAGACAAGCCAAAATTGTGTTCTTAATATAATCCCAAGGTTTATCTATGCAGCGTACTCTCAGGGGTTTTATAAACTATTGACTGTGCAATGAAAACAATCTCATCAGGAACAGGAACACAGGGCTTTGGGATGATTTTTCCTATTCTTAAGATGATACACCCCCTTAAACACCCTTCTAGGGTAAGGACAAAGTCCAACAATTGCATTTGCTTAGGCGTTTTGTCTTATTGGAAAAAACAATGCTGTACTGTTAGACAAATATTTATATATTAAAATCCTTTAATTAATTATTAACCGTCATTTGGTTTGTACAGTTTTAAACTGGCATCTTAAAACTAATGTTTAATTTAAATTTAGGGTGGGACTGGTACATTATTATATACTAAAAAAAAAAAAAAAAAAAAAAGTATATTAGTTTTATTTTAAACTGGTAACTCTAGAATACGGAAGTTTTGACTTGTGTGAGTAGACTAGGATCTAGAGCATTTGTAGTTACAGCAGCGCAGTGATTAGTGATACGAATTGAAGTTCAAGCCTTGATGACAGTTGAACCGTTGGCATCCTGTTCTTGAGGTTGCTTATTGGGGTCCAATCCGTATTGAATCATTTGGTTAGCCACATCGAATAAGTAATCATAACATTCAGTCCTAAAAGATTTTTGGAAAATGTTTTAAAATACCATTACATTTTAAGATTGCTTTAATAATTGTTAATAATTGGAGAACTCACATAGTTTTGGCTTTTTCCCACGTTTCGCCCCAAACATAAACGCCGTGTCTTCGGACCAAAATAGCACATGTTTCTGGATATTCTTCCATCACTTCTGCCATTCTGTCTCTTAGATCTTCTTCAAACGGCGTGTTTTCAATTATAGGTACAACTAGTTTTTCATCGTATCGGTAGTTTCGCTTCTTCAATGGGTTGTAGATTCCCTGGAAATGTAAACAAAAATATTAAAAATTTATTTTGCGATAAGAGTTGATATTTCATCCTTTTTATTCGCACTGGTTTAGTTGCAGTATCGTATGATTTTTTCTGAGCTAATTATTGAAAGTAAACAATACCATATCTACATTAATATTTTATAGATATGGTTTTCCTCTCAGATTGTCTAAGTACCTCTACACTCTACCTCTATAGACAATTTTACTGTACATCCACCGTTCTATTCTGTCTACCGAGAGAATGTGTAATCACAGTTGGCCTCGTCTTGCTTCTAACTCTATACAACTAAATTGGCATTCGTGGTAGAAGTATCTTTTCAAAAATAAGGTACACTCAAACACTGTTTATAGTTTATAATCAGTGTAGAGTAGACAAAACAAAATAAATACAGAAATATAAAAACTATCAGAAAAGGAAAATCTATCGTAGCTACTGAAAATTAGAAAATTTCAGGAATACATTTTCAGAATAAAGAATTCTACAAAAAATGTTACGAAGAACATATGGTGGTTTTAGCTTAAATCTTGCACGTAATAATATAATTCACAATAGTTTCTCATCAGCAGTATCAACATTACACACTAGTTTGTTAGACTAGTACTGACCTTTAATATTCTTCCTTTATAGCCCTAATTTCATATTGTTCTGTTGTTCCTCCTTTTTTCGGAATACCGAGCCGAGTTAAACTAAACCTAATCGTAAAACAGTTTAATAAAAGACAAACCTTGATCATTTCCAAATGGGTGACTTTAAATTCTTTGCCAGGATACAATAACGTTGAAATCAGTGCTGCCTTTGAATGTGTGTGGATTACAGCTCCAGCACCTCGGGCTGTGGATATAAAAATATTATTATCATCAAGGTTTTATTTTATTTTATGTGACTAAGATAAAGATAAAAAGTCGATAATTTTATGTTTGAAATCACACTGACCAGTATAAGCACACATGAATAATGGAGTGCATTGACTTTTCTTGAATTTCTTGATAGGTACTTCAATGTCATTTCCATCAATGTCCTGCACAAACATGTCTTCAGGTTGAATCCGCTCTTTTTGAACACCCGATGGTGCAATATAGATCTCATTTCTGTAATTAAAATAAAAGTGCATCTATTTTTAGTTTAAATTTATTTAATACAGTATTATTGTGTAGTTAAGACCTTCAATGCTCTTCACTCGACATTTTAGCTTCTTACAATTAAAATAGTTTTATTGAATCAACCTTTTGTATAAAATGGTGCATTAAATTCTGATTTGAAAAATCAATGAAAACGGAAGCAAGGTTGGAAGAAAAATAAGAAAATCAAAATTAATATGGATTTACAAGCAAGGTCTCATGATTAGGATAATATCTTGGTTCGTTAAGTTCCCTCAAAAAATTCAGTTTCGATGGTTCATAATCACAATACTTGCAAAATAAGATCTTTTGACACAATTATTTTAAAATACAAGTGATAACTGATGTAGTACCCTAGCTTCATGCTGATTCCTCCCCCAGTTCCAGTGACCCATCCCAGATCATAGAATAATCGACACAGCGATGGAATTAATTTTCTTGGATGTTCCTAAACCAGTAGTAGACACAATTATTAAATTTATGGTTTATGGTTTAGCAATTAAAATAAAATTCTGTAGTAGTGTAGGAAGAAAAAGGATATAGTTTTTCAATTAATTACCGCAGGAAGTTTTTCGTAGTTTGATGACATTATTTTCAGAAGTTGAAGATCGTCTTTGATGACTTTGTACAGAAGATTTTCGTTGTACTTTTAATAGTAAAAAATGTCTGCTTGGTACCCAATGAATAGTCCGACTGTCCGACTGCAATTAAATCTGTTTAATATTAGCTCTGCCTCTGCTGGTCTTCAGCTCTTCTGGTGATCTGTCAAAAAGGAAAAAAGTATATGCACATTATTAAGAAATTATCTATCTAGGAGATTATTATAGTTACTTAATGTTAATAGTATGACAAACATAATATAATAACAAATGGGAATGGGACTAATGGGAGTTATGGGAGTCTAGTAGAATGTAATAATTTTCTTTGGAATGACTAAATGAGATAAGACTTGGAGTGGACCTTTATGTTATATCATACTTTAAGCTTTGATTAGCTTTTTGCCTTATATTACATTGAAATTCAACATTATGCATTAGGTACAGGAATAGACTGTGCTGCAGCAGTTTAAATTAAATTATAAATTATTCATTCATTCTGCTATCAAATTAATATGTATATGAACTATCATGCATCATGTAAACCCCAACCACCAACCATAAAAACTATACTAATTCATAATTTGACGATGAAGATAAAGGAAGGATTTCGGATTGAGATTGAAATTGATAAGCATTAAATTTGTTAATAGTTTCTGACAAAGTAAATTATTTTCGAACTTATTTTTGTGTTTTGAATTTTTGAAAGATTAATAATCTACAGAACGTTTTAGAAATGCAAAATACAAAATACTGACCCAGACAGATTACAGATCACAGACAGATGAGCATGAGACTTGACTTGAACTATTGGACTTACCTTGAAGCCTTGCACTTAAAACTGCTTTGACCTTTATGCGAATAAGGGTAAAAATATTACGTAATTAATATGTAATATCAATTAAAAAGCAAAAGTATTGATGGAGTGAATCCGAGAGTCTCTCTCTACAATCTCTACTTTACTTCTCCACCACTATTACTTCACTTCTTAGCAATTGCAGATTTGCAATGAATTCTTTTCTGTTGTGGAGAAAAGCGATTTCCCGGTTTTGAGCCCCTACCAATCCCACTCCGACCGAACGGACAAGGATGACGCCTCTCAAGATGAAACTAACTTTGTTCCATATTTCATATGAATTCACTCTCATCAGCTAACTCAATCAGCGATGCATTTATGATTTATACCAATTATTACACAGCTTACGCATTTTTGTTAAAGATACAGTATTCATTTGAAGTGGAACTGCATTTGATAATTATATGTTGATGACTTGATAAAAATGTAGACCCCATCGAGGGGGGGAGGACAAGTTGAAGATTTTCTCCAGATTATTTCATAAAAATTAAGGACGATAACCCATAATAAGTGCATATATATATGAGTGATGAGTCTTTGGTTGTACAATGTTGATAGATACACCTAAAATACATAAATCAAACGATATTTTTAAATTAACGAGTTAATGAGAGTAATACAGTCAGTGAAGATGCAATGCAGATCTTATGAAATTTGGATTAGATAATAGTTAGTCATTCAATTCCACTATCAACTATTGCGAAACACCTCTTTTAAATAAATAGTTTATCTTAGCTTGCTAGTTAGGCAACTTCCATGCTTGCTTGCTCTCCAACTCTCCACATGGTTGGATAATCTTTGGATTTATGAAGATTTAAATAAAAAACTGTATCAATAATGTTTTGAATCTCATATGGGATATCATATGTCAACTCTTAATAAGGATTAAATCAAAATGAAATTTTTATCAAATGAAAGAAGGGAAAGATTTCTAATACTAGTTTTAATTGAAGTGCTCTTAACAGTGAGTGCTAAGACTTCAGAGCCTTTGATTTTAACTCCGCTACTAAACTATGGGGAGATTAACAAAGCGAAGAACCTGTCACTTGTGACATATTTTGCTGAGAATTTCACAAGTTACTCTGGGTATTTTACTACTGACCAGGAATTCAAGTCGAATATTTTCTTCTGGTATTTTCCTGCTCAGGTTGGTCATTGCATGGTGTGATTTTATTATTTAAAGTTTTAGATGTAAAACCTTTGTATCAAAAGTTTTAAAATGTTAAGGTAAAAAGGCTTTTTAATATCGAATGAATTTTGAAGCATTAATAGCGATTTAGGGTATAATACGTTCGTAAAGGTGTATAAAGATGTATATTGAGAATCTTTACATGAATAGTGTTTAGTCGATTTAAATAATTTTTGAAAATGTTATCTATGTAGATAAATGAAGCTACAGCACCTTTGTTAATTTGGCTGAATGGAGGTCCAGGTTCATCTTCTCTTTTTGGACTGTTTGTAGAAAATGGGCCGATGATAGTTGATACAGAGAAAGTGATTAAACTGCGGACTTCAACTTGGACCCTTACAAACTCTATCATTTATATTGACAGTCCAGTAGGTACTGGGTTCAGCTTTACAAGAAATGAATCTGGCTATGCAACAAATATAGACGATGTTACCAAAGGACTGTACTCCACTTTGATTCAGTTTTTCATGCTTTTCCCTGAACTTCGACCCCGACCTTTGTACCTGACTGGAGAATCTTATGCAGGTTGACAATTCATTTAATATTTTCGATTTTTGGTGGAAAGTTATTCATGTATTTGATTTAAAATGCTGTAAATTTAATAATAGGCAAATACATTCCCCATTTTGCGTATCATATTCTGCAAGAAAATTACAAAATTGCTAGCGATTCGTTGAGAATAAATTTGAATGGACTTTCAATCGGAAATGGTTTCATTGATCCAAAAAATTCTATGAACTACCCGGATTTTCTATATGATATCGGATTGCTGGATGAAAATGGCAGAGATAAAGCTCGCAGACGGATTCAAATGATTGACGAATTGATGTATCGAGAAGAATGGGAACACGCATTTCAGGTGAGTAAATAATAATGTGTTAGATTTCTTATGAAAGATTATAAACCGACATGAATTTAATTTTTCTTTAGAAATACGATGAATTCATCGGCTACACTGGACTCCGTGACAATTTCTTGACGCGGATGACGGGATTAGAATTCTATTACAATTTATTAGTAGCCAAGAGACCACCTGATTATGATTACTTCAAAGTATTTGTGAACAAGCCTCGCATACGCGAAGCTCTTCATGTAGGTTATCAAGGATTTGACAATGGATCGAAAGTGCTTTCAAAATTACGAGGAGACATAATGAAATCTGCAAAACATGTTTTGGAATTTCTTTTAAATAATGGAATGCGCACTTTAATTTATAACGGACAGTTAGACATTATTGTGCCTAATCGATTGACAGATGATTTTTTGAAAACTCTTAAATGGTTTGGAGTTAAAGAATTTCATAATTGTACAAGGAAAATTTGGAAGGTTCGGAATGAGGTTGCGGGATATTATAAGAATCATTTGAATCTTACTCGCCTTACTGTTCGAGAATGTGGTCATATGGTTCCTTATGATAAGCCTAAGCGGGCATTTCATATGATTAATTCTTTTATTAGTGGAAAGTTTGATAGGATTTGATTTCAATTTGAGGTGCTTTGGATTGCATTGATATCAATTAAATGTACCGTTAAAGGCTTCGGTATAAGTGAAAGTGAATGCAGAATACCCTGCCTTGTTTTGTTTCAATACAGTAAAGAAACAGTTAAAAAGACAATTATTTCAGATCTGTTCTTCTTGTAATTTCTTTAGTAGAAGATTTTCTGGTTCGGTTAGGGCACTTATCTTGCTTGATTTAACCAGAATAAACATTATGATATACAATTAAAACAAATACTTTTGAGAATGTCACACATATTTGTATACAATATACAATGAGAATAAATGAATCTTCCAGCACTGATTTCATTATTTAATTTGAACTGCCTAATTTATATATTTATTTAATTCTATTCTATTAATATTTAATTTAAATCGATTAGGATTAAATAAATTTATAAATAAATAATTTATTTAAATTATTTCTATTTAATTATTCTATTTAAATCTAGCTAATCAATTACGAGATTAAGACTATGAAAACAAATGAAAATTTTCTCTTCTAACAACTTCGAAAATTCGGAAGTTGGAATAATAAAAATTAAGAATTACAAACGTAGATTCGAATTAACATTACTGATCATAAATTGACACGTAAGTAATGTTAGTAACAGATGACATACTGGATACTGATGAATCTGACAAACTTATTATTATGTACACCTACTTGAGCGTAAGATTTTTATTTCTATGATTTTAGCTTTGAAAACTATATATATATAAGATTATGAAATTATATATAAGAATTATTAGAAAAAAGATAAGTTGTTGGTCATCGGGCTCTCTGTAGCATTCGAAATTGTGGCATTACCTCCACTGTAAGTCATAAACAATTTAACAAATTAACTACAATTACTTTGTCATATCCAAATGATCGACTTGATTTTGAAAAAATAATTACGCAATATAAGGAATAATGAACGAAAACCATCCACGTATTGTCGTCCATATACTTTCCCAAGTGCTTTCAAACCAATCTCCAATCAAACTGGAAACTGAATCCTGACCAAAAAGAGATAGGCCAGCGATCCAAAGCGCAAGTAAAGTCGCGACTACAACCCAACAGAGGCAAACCATTGCGCAACCACAAGGACTGGATAACGCTGCCGCAGATTGGCATCTTGCAAAACAAGACCCTGCAGTGATAATCCCACGCCATGAATGTATTAGGGCTGCTAGACTTCCTCTAGCGATTCCATTTGCAGTGAACCCAATACAGTGCATGACTGGAAGTAAGGGAGTTAGAAGGCAACTCATGATGACCTGTATTTGTAAAATTCATTTGAAAAGAGTTAAGGTTTTATTATTTTAAGCATCATCTATAAGAACTAAAAGAACCATTTATAGCAAAAATAAATGTCAAGAAATTAATTCAATTACCTCAGTTATTTCCAATTTCCGTCGATTTCTCTCAAATGCGATTGACCTGTTCTCATAAAACAACTACACAGACCTATAATCCAATAGTCCTTAAGTTATACAGCATACAAGAATTAATTAACGAAAGGAGTAGCTGGAGTCAGCTCTCTTTGCAGTTTATTGAAAGGGTAAGTTTGGGTAAGGTTTGTTGATTGAAAAGTTGACTGCATTGAAAAGTTTGTTACAGCAAAATTCCAAACATATAGTACATGCAAAGACATACTACAGATATACAATGCAAAATGCAACAATGTAGCTTATGTAACTTAATGCAATAACACCACGTAGTCCAGTTATTCCTAATTTTTGGCACTGAGTCAAGTCGAGTTCGAGTTGCATCGTTGCCTCCATGCATGTAAAAAGAAATAGGAAAAAACTATTTTGCATCGGATTCATACTAATAGATTATGCATCTTATTTGCATTATTTTTGATATTTTACTGGAAACAACTATGCATAGTGGGAATGTGGAGCTAAATTGCTGAAAAAGTATGCTTGTTATATATTGTTGGTTTTAGAGATGGTATTCTAATGAAAAATGAAACCCCCGAAAAGAGAGCTGTGAGCTAACCCCAGCTAATGGAACATACAATCATGCAACTTCAAGAAGATGCCATTAATCTTTCAAATGGGGGTGTAGTAATCAGTCTAACTTATATAATTATAGCTTACTAAATAAAATAACAATTCTTATTTTCTGATTTTAGTTTGATATAATAATTTATTGCCGCACATGATCTGATCAAATTGTAGCTAGCAATGTAAACTACTAAATAAACTAGCCATGTTTACATGCATTGAACAAAATTATTTGCTATTCATCCCTATCGTTTCGAAATTCAAGTAAGCCTTGTAAAATGTATCTTATCACAGTCATCACCGCGATTGGAGGTTGACTGAATTCAGGGAACAGAAGTGCAAAGATAAAGATAGATAGTCCTTCATTATTATACTTCGCGTAAGATATCCTAACGACTGCTACAAAATTTGAGTTCAACTCTAGAATTCTGGGTTTTATCCTTCGTTTCACAAAATGATTAAATCTACCGAATAAGTCTTAGTTTCATATCAAAATAGTTTATACTACATTTCTTTGAACGTTATGCAATTCAACTTGCAAGTGGAAATAAGATGAAGGCCTTATCCTTATAAAAAGACAATGCACATGCATCCTCTCACTAAGTATTTATAATTCAACGAGATACAACATAATTTATTTCATATTTCTATCAAATTAATTTTCATACAGAGTACATCAACGACGTAAACTCTTAATCAACAAACAACACAATGGGCTCTTACTACGATCTAACAATTCATTAACTTATCTCATGCTGATATTCTTGATAATCTCATTTGTTACAGATCTCTAAACGTAAGTTTCCTTATTCTTAAGTGGTACAAACAAACAAATAAATACTAAAACACAAACAAATGCGTTCCGAGTAATAATATCAGCACTTGGTAACTGATTAATTCGTGATAATTGTCAATATTCATGCTAAAACTAACAAAAGGCACTAACATTTACTTTGGTTACTACTCATAAAATCTAGACATGATCAAACTACTAAAACATTTTTATCAAAGTTACAAAAGTAAAACCTAAATCTACGAAACTTGTTTCTGACTTCAATCAAAATAGTGATTTCAACCCAATTACAGATTAACATAACGTATTTCATCATGTGGCACACATCTCATTGTCGGACCAACGAAAGTTCCCGTCGGGGAGAAACTCCGGCGGTCCATAGTGTATTAAGACACTGTAGGTGTTGCCCACAATGTTTTCCCTCGTGACATCAAGTCCCCATCCTTCTTCTGAAAAGTGTAGAACATTGTCAATCAGTAAATTAAAAAAATGAAACAAAACAAAAACTAAACGGATTTATAAATAACAAAGCCATTTACCCTTGGTTGGTCGAATGATGTATCCCATCTGCGGGAAGTTCAGGAATTTAGTTGCGATGGGAAGAACAAGCACATCTTCATATATTGTATCCAGATATTTTCCATAGTCAAGAAACTTCATGAGCACCTTCACTGTTCCGGGTGAGGAACTTCGAAACTCGGAGTTAGCACCACTAACCCCGGTCTTTGCGACAAGTTGACAACTACATTAAGTTGGGTAAACTATTAATTATATTGTTGTTTATGGTAAAGTCATCCAGGACATCATTTACGTTTGCCTCGAACTTTTCACTATTTGAATCCACTTTTTCAAATGTGTGTTTTTCTT
>JAQFZZ010001216.1:0-12121 GCA_034696405.1 Isotoma caerulea
ATTGAGTTAACTATTCCATAAAACCCCAGTAGGAATTATTAAAACAGAGATAATAGTGAAAGGAAATGTACCTGTGGCAATGACTAGAGCAATTATCAAGATCGTTCCTACTACAAAAAATGAAATCTTTTTTGAACTCATTACTATTTAGTCAATTTTAAAGAGCTTTGTTAATATTATTTAAAAAATTAAAGAACTAGACAAAGAGACGAGGGAAGGGAATATTTTTGTGAGTATGAAATGAGATAAAGTAGTTCAAAGATGAGCAATTCTTCCTTTATATATCTTCAATTAGGAAGGGCAATTTTGGAGTCAAAGAGCAATCATTCTAGCATTTCAATATGGAACAAATGGATAGAGGAACATTTAATAGTGTAAAGGTGACGTGACAAGTGTGAGTTGGATATTAAAAGGAGCATTGACATGAATACATTTATCACTTGACATTCTCTACGTCATTCATTCTCTTTTTCAGTCCCATATCAATGAAGGATGCAGATAATAATTGATAAATGGGTCCTGACTAGTCACTACCTGGCATTCACATCCTCAGTAATTAAAAATAAGCTTATTAACTAGATAAATGGGATATTACGAAGAATATAAAGGATGACATTGACCTACACATCGAGCTGCATATTTAATAATAATAATACTACGAAATGAGAGATTAGGATGCACAGAGTCAGATATTCTTCCACTAATTAATTAGATAGTTGCAGTTCATGGTAATCCAATGGGTATGAAAATTCTGAGGAAGATAGAAAGTAAAAGTATGTCGTGTCCTACTCTCCACTCCAACAACTCACTCTCAATCGATCAATGAATTGTCTAATTGTTAAAAGGCAACCAGAGTAGTTTTTTCACCTGAATCAAAAGATGTGCAACATGTGTAGCTAGCTATTCATTAATTAGACGAATTCTCTTCATGACCAAACCTTTGTATGTGTATATTAGTCCTTCATATTTTATCTTCCAATTTTATAATCAATACAATTATTTACATGAACAACAACATTTTATTCACTTAAGTCAAACAAAAACAAAGATCAAAACAATAGATCATAAACACGTCATATAATAATCTACCTTTCAATTTAATAATAGTTATTTTACTCTTCTTCAAAGTACAAAAAAAACAAGAATTAAACATACAAAAGTAAAAACACGTCAATTGAGATGGAGATGGAGAGAATCATTTGGACCTTCTTTTGTAGGCACTTGAAGAAGAATTTTCCATACAAATTTTAGCATGAATTGACAGTCCATGTTTGGATAAGAACAACTCGTGACAAATAAGACAGGTTTGGAGCTTCCTCTTCATCTCTTCACTTTCCCTACTCCCCTTATGCAGTTCCATACACGCAAGTAAATGTCTTCTCAAATTAATATGGACTTCCTTGCTTTGTTTTTTACAGACGGGACAACTCCTCAACTTTGTGTACAATCCACTTCTTCCCTTCTTAATTTTCTCTTCCGCCCCCGTTCCCCTCTGAAAAGTATTTCAAAATAACATTGTTTAGTTTAGTTTTTGCACTCCTCCCCAAATAGACAAAATACAAAAAGTACATATGCGAAACGGTCAACTGATGCAACACGCGAAAAATAAAAATAAAACGAAAGGGTGAACTATTCTACAGAATTAAAGGATATTTCACGTCCGAGGTAAGCTATGAAATGCCCTACATAAGGGATATTCAAAACCAGCAGACAAAGCAGAGCGCAATAGACTACGAAGATGATAAAATCAACAACAAAGCGAGTTAATGGTGGAGAATCTCCTAGTTCAACAATTGCTACTCACTTTTTATTTTTTTAAAAAAATAGTTGATTTTAGTGTGTTTTGAAACAATAGAATCGGTGATGTCGTTTAAGGGCGACGAGGGATGAGAGGGTCAGATGACACTGTGTGCAGGGGTAGGAGGACGCGTCCTCCTCTGCCCCGTGACATCGGAGCACGTGAGTGGTGAGAGCCTTGGGTGAATTAAATACATGGCCACACTCCCCACAACAATTACCACCACCTTCCTTTCTTTTTGTCTTTCTCTTTTCAACGCATTGGAGAAAATGACGACGGAAGTTCCTCGCACTGAGTTGTTTCGAGCATAACCGACAAGTTCGAGATCTCTTTCTTGCACCCACTACCTTTTTATTCACGGCTAGCGACGGGCCCTTCGTCTTCCCTTCAGTCGCCACCTTCTTTGTCTTCATAGGCTGCATGGTCAATCGCACTCGTTTCTTCCGTCTCTTCTTCGTCACCTTTCCATCTGACTCCTGAAAACAATCATAATTACTTGATAGTCATAAAAGACTATTAAATAGCACATTTCCCAAGCATTTACCTTTTTCACTTGTTGTCCACCCTTTGGCAGTTTTCCATGGTTAGACTTGTCGGGTAGGACTGGTTCGAATAAATCCTCATCTTCGTGATCACTTTCACTTGTTTCTACAACTTCGCATTTTTTGGGCTTCTTCATGTCCTTGTCCATAAGATGTTGATTTGAATCCTCTTGGGACTGAGTTTCCTCCGTCTCATCCCGATTGTGCCGTACTACGACGGTGGTGAACAAATCGTCATTGGAGTCGTCACTTCCCTCCGAGTGAGACTCCTCCCCCACATTTGAGTTGAGAGTGAAAGAACCAGATTGATCCCCATCACTGGAGTAACTCTCCGTGCTTTGTTCTTTATCACTCTCTTCCTCCTGAGCTAAGGTCACGCTTGGGCTATTCTTGGGGATACATCGTGTCTCTACTTTACTCTTCCCCATGTTCCAAATACCCCCATCCTTACTTCGGACCAATTTCACTTTTAAATAATTATCAACGTTTGCCAAGTTTATTTTCCCCGGTTCAGTCTTCTTCGTTTTAATGAGCAAATCTTCAGTGGGATTTTGTACTAGATTCTGGGAACATGACGCTTTTTCTCGTCCTTCCACACTCATCTCTGTTTCAATATCTGCAAAATATTCATTGAATATAATAGCTCTAAGGATAAATATTGTACATAATGCATTTAAGTTTAAATGATAAGCAAAGGCTGTTTATCAACTGTACTTGATGATTGAAGAGTAGGCATTTGCTTATCATTGGAGGTGTCAGAGAGGGGGACGTTAACCGCCCTGACCAAGGGTGGTGCCACCTCACTTCCTCCCCTGTTCATCACATAAAATATCATCTTGTTAGTTCATCCATATGAAATCCATATCACTTGTCTACATAGACCAGCAATCCCCACAACAAGGACATTTATACTCATTCTCATTGGTTTGCAATCTCGATGAACTGATTTACCTTTGTGAAGTGTTCAATCTTGGGATGGACATTTTTATAACAATATTTGTAGAGGGAGATGCGGCAACCGGTTTGTTTGTCTCTTCAAAGTACTCTTCCACTTCCCGGCTATCTATCATCACGAGAGGTTTCAATCCTAACTTCCGGCCACATCCTTTCACATCCTTGGGAAAGCAAATTAATTCCGTTCCAAAAATAAAAATTAATTAATTCTTAAATCAAATGCAATTAATTTAGTATGCACAAAGGTTTGAAATATGAAATTTAAAATGGATTTTGATCTGTTTTGTCCATGCATGCAAACGATCCCCATGAAATAATAACAATTCCGTTTATGAGTAAAAGAAAAGAATGGAAAGATAGGCCACACAAAAACACACACTAGTAGTTTTTGGTCCAACCCACCATCATCCCCCTCATTATGCGACTTATTTAGTTGAAGGGAGACCCCACCCTACCTCTTGATGCATTATGTCATTTTTATGGATGCTAATAAATGCCGAGTTGTACATTCCCACTAATTTAATCATGTATACACATTCTTTTTATTTTAAGATTTTTACTCTCATTAAAGTAGAAGATTAATTTAAAAACAGTTGTAGAAATTGACTAAATACTACTTATACTATAAAAAGAATTCTCTACACATGGATTAAATTAATTCTGGAACTAATGATAATAAATTATCTTAAATACGATTAAGGAAGGAAAATGACCACTCGGTGGGGTGACATTGACGATGGGTGACGTGAAGTGCTGACTTGGTAGTTGCATGCAGAGCAGTGCAGCCAGACCCGTGCCCGTACTCCCTTCGCCCTTCTTATCTCTCTTCAACATTCAACTTCACCCTCACCCTTAGAGGCCTTAGAAGGATTGTTTAGGCACGGCTCTTGCAATAACTCTGTCAACCTCACTTTTTACATACTTAGGTTACATTCAAGGAGGTAGGGCTCGAGATTAAGATAAAAAACATCTCACTAGAATCGTCATACTATATACTATGGAATGGAACGAAATGAAATACTTGGTGAGTGAGTGAGGATGCGTGGGAGGATGGAATGGATTCAGTCGCAGTTTCCTCTTGAAGAGTGCGTTCGAATGTAATGCAGAATCTTGGACTTTTTGTTCGTGAATTTCTCATCGCAAATAGTGCAAGACATGTAATAGTCATTTGAAGAACAACTTACGGCTTCACTCTTTTTCTCCTCGCTCACCGCCACCCCTAACGGCTGTTCCTCTTCGCCAGTCTTCTTCAAATCCTCCCCAACTGGGCAAGTCACTTCCCTCTTAGACTCCGACACACTTTGAGATGCAACTTCCGGTTTAATCTTCACACTACCTTGAACTTTTTCAAATTGATTTGGCGAAGGTGGACTATCAAATATCTCAACCTCTTGTTTCAAAGTAGACGCTGGTGTGTAACTCAGGTCTTGAGGTGAGAAGGTCACAGTACAAGGTTCAGTCTCCATAGTCTCATCCTCCAACGCTGTGTTTGCCGTCTCTTCCTCCATCAAAGTCTTACTTTGAAGAGTAACCGGGACAGCCTCAGTTTCCACCGCTGGAGTTGACGATGTTTCAGTGACTTTCTCATTTTGTTCAGTCTTGATTGTTGGAGATAAGGGAACTGCCGTCCCAAATGCCACGGATGTTCCCAAATTTTTGAGAAGATCTACAGTCTCCGAAATACTCGGGTCGATTAGGCCAGGCACCGCTTCTTCCATTATCCCTTCTTTGGCATTATTGTCAGTCTTTTTATGTTGTTGCTGTGAGAAAGTTTCCTCCGGAGCTGGAGCTCCTTCTTCCTCCACTTCCTTCCCCTCCCTTTTTATTTCACCTGGTAAAAATAAGATTAGATTGTTTACATGTCTATAGGTAAATACAATAAATGGTAGAGTAAAGAAAGATGTATAATTAATAATTAATAAATTAATTACTGTCTTGTCTTTTTGTAAATTTCGCTGGCGGAGGCTGGAATTCCTCATCAGCTGAACTAGCCTCACTCTCGTCACTTCTGGACTCCTCCTCCACCTCCTCATCCTTAGCTACTTTCCGCTTTTTCCCCCTTTTCGACTCTCCTTCCTCTTGTCCTTCATTGTGAACAGATCTTAAATGCCTATCGAGGTAACTTTGAGAAATGAATGTCATGGTGCAATGTGAACAGTTGAGTTCAGCCACTTCCTGCACTTTTGCAACTTTGACCCCAAAACCAGGGAGATTCCTCCTAGGGCGCTTCTTAACCACGATGGCAGCTCTCCTGCCCCTACGCTTACGTTTCACTTGTGCAGTAGGCTCCTTAATTCCCTGGTGAATTATTCGAATGTGACGATTCACATTCCAAACTGTACAAAAGGTCTTGTCTGGACAAGCTGGGCAAAAATATGGAGCTTTTTTCATTCCGTTGTCATCCGGATCTTTGGTTATTTGGGCTACGTAGACACGTTTTCCAGCAGCTGCCACTTCACCTTCAGAGTCAGAGTCGCTTGCGCATTCATCTGAAGCCTTCTCAGTCTTCAACTCGCTTCTTTTTTCTTGGATTTTATCACAAGCTTCACTCTTCTGAGTTCCGTCTGCAGTCGAATCTGAAAATACGATACGAAGGGAGTTTTGTTAAAAAAATATTTTTATGGACAAGCGAATGGACCGGAAGTGCTAAGTTTAATAGAAAATACGGTAGGACATACCCTTCGTCTCTTTTTCCGTGTCCTGAGAGGCGGCAGCTCCTTCTACTTCAACTTTGACCCGCCTTTTTCTTGTGATAACAGGAAGACCACATTTAAAATTGGCAGCAGTGCCACGACGTTCCTTATGTTGATTATTGAAGTGTCTCGTCAAATACTGCGGGGCAGTGAACGCCTGTGCACACTTAGAGCACTTGAAAGGTCTCGGTCTCTCTGGTCTTGCAACGAGCTCCTCTGACTTGGCCACAGTACCTGTCCCAGTAGACTCATCTTTATTCCCATGAAACAGATGCATATGAGTAGTTAAATTCTGCTTGGCAGTGAACGCCCTTGGACACTGGTCACACTTGAAGGGTCTCCGCTCCACCACGGGCTTGGCTATGACCACCTCTTCCATTTCATCTGAAGACGAACTACTACTGCTACTACTTCCATTTTCCTCTCCTCCACCATGTGCATTCTTCAGATGCTTATCCAGGTGAAACTTGGCACTGTATGTGGAAGGGCACTGAGGACACGAGTACGGCCTCACGTTCAACGCTTGGGACACTTGCGACCCTTGTTGGATATCTCCTTCCTTAATCCCATGAAAGTAATTCAGATGTCTTACAAGATACGCCTTGGCTGTAAAGGTCAAAGGACAGCTGGGGCAAGTAAAAGGTCTTGCTCCAGATGACTCATTGTGCATTCGTTGAATGTGAAATCTCAGATTGGTTATCACTCCTTTAAACTCTTGATTACAAAATGGACACTTGTGGTAGATGGAGGACGCGTCCGATCTTGACTTCCTGCCGCGAGCAAAGAACGTTACACGACTTGTAACTTTGTCCAAATTCATTATCCCTTTGTTGTCCGTGCCCTTAGGTTTCTTTGGTCTGCTCAATTCTTTATGCGTGTGAATTCTTTGAATGTGCTTCCGCAGGTGAGGTTGACGTTCGAAGGATTTTTCACATGTGGGACATCGATGTAGACCATCGTGTCGGATTGTGTGGAAGAGAAGGCAGTTTCTATTTGCAAAGGAAGCGCCACATCCCTCTTGGGCACATTTGTACTTTAGATCCTTCACATTGTCCATTCCAGTAAACGACGCTTCTCCAAGCTCAGGTACTTTAGTTTCACTAGATGTACGTTCCAACGTTGATTCAGTCCTATTTTCTGATTTTGTTTCAGATACTTTGCATTCATTTTCCCTATTTTCCTTCGTTGGTATTAATTCTGGGTTTGTTGAAACAGGTTCTGGATTTTCTGGAACAATTTCCGACTTCCCTGGAACACTTTCTGAATTTTCTGAAACAACTTCCGACTTCCCTGGACCAGTTTCTGAATTTTCAAGAACAACTTCCGACCTCCTTGGAACAGTTTCTGAATATGCTGAAACAATTTCCGACTTCACTAGGACATTTTCTGAATTTGGTAGAACAGTTTTTGAGTATGCTTCGGCAGTTTCTGATTTAGTTTCACCGGCTTCCGAATTTATTTTATCTTTATTTCCATCAATAATTTTCATTTCTGAATTTCCTTCTAAAGCCTCCTTACTTTTTTCAGAAATGGCACCATTTTCCTCCGTTTTTAGTATAACACTTGATTCAGGAGGTTTTGACTGTACTTCAAGGCTTGTCCTGGAAGCTTCTTTAATGTTGCTAGCACTTTCCTTGTTCTTAATTAGTTTTTCCTCAACTGGAATTATTCCAGGAATATTAGATTGTCCCTCCGAACCGCCTATGATAGTTTTAGAATTGAGTTGAGCGTTTTGGACTTGATTATGTGGAATGCCGAGATGAATGTTGAGAGTGAACTGATAAAGGAAGCTCATTCCACAGAATTCACACTGAAGAAGTAGGTTTTGGGCGTGCATTCTCATGTGATCTTCAAATCGATACGATTCAGAGAAATCCATGAAGCAAATTGTACATCGACTCCACTCCGCATTCTTGTTGTCATCTGGGTCAAACGCTTTGCGCGGTTTCTTCCCACGCTTCTGAGCACAACTCTTAGATTTCCTAGTAATGGCAGACGCTTCATCTTCCCCAGACTCATTTCGTTTGACACTTTTGCATCTGCTATTTGAATTATTGGAGGAAGTGGAAGAAGATCTCGATCTAGGTCGTCTCGGTTTTGATTCCAAAGATACCAACAACTTCGAGATGTTCTCTTGATCTTCTTTCTCATTTCTAAAATCATTTGATAAAATGTAAAAGGCGTAAAATTAATTTTATGTATTAAATACAATCAGAATTAAAATGCCATTCATTGGCCATTATTTGATGTAGGTACCTTGATTCCGAAGGGACAATCCGTGGAGGTTCTGTCACTTGGATGTTATGAACTTTGTCAAAATGCTTCATAAGACACTGGATGGAGTCCACGGCTTCTGAACAAATCCGACATCGAAAAAGACGAACCCGTGTATGAATAATTTCAACACGTGGAACAATTTTGGGCCGTTTCCTCTCTATAACATTTTGGACACCTGGAACTTTTGAGGCTTGCTCTGGTTGTGACGCTGGAGGCAATTCAATTTGAAGAAGTGCACTTTGGTTGCTGTTGCTGGAATCAGGAGATACATCATTATTAGAAAAACGTGCGTCTTCCTTCTCAGAGTTTTGAACTTGAACTTGAGGCACACTTGGTGTTTCTGCGAGTGATTCTTCACTCTTGTCCTCTATCACTTGTGACATCACGAAATGTGGTTAAGCGTCCATTGACTTGACGCTTGAACAACGCTGCGTCCTTAAATTTTAATTTAAAAAATGAATGGACTCTCTACTTGCGGAAATGTGAAATCATGCGGAGTGGATTTGTGTTTTTGTTATTACTCTTCGCTTTTTGGTGGAGTGTGCAGAGAGTGAAGAAGAGTGCAAGTAGCGGCGGTCTGATTATCTTCGGTGTGGATCTCTCGATGCCCCGTATTTTTTTTCTCCTTTGTCTCTGAAGCGTTTCTCACTCTTCTCATTTCTGGTCAATTATTGTCTGCTTCCTAGAAATGGAACATTGCTGCCACTTTAATGATTATTATGGTAAATTTAGAAACGAAATAAAGTGCGTTTCCGGAATAAACCACCACCCTCTCGGTTTATGGTTTGACACATTATATATTAAATACTTTGAATACTCTAATATTATAGAAATGCTAATAATAATGACTGATGAGAAAATAAAACTTATTACATTGTACATGCTTTCTTTCTTCCTCGTTTCTCTACTAGTAGTCAAGTCATTTTTAAATCCATGAAATTTTCATTTCTTCATTGTCATTTTTATCCTTCATAATTTAGCACACCAACTTTAAAGTGTGTACTAATACAAATGACATAGGGTTTTACAATAAGGTCGACGTGTGAATTATAAATGAAATAAACCATTCACAACGATCTAAGAAAGTATCGTCAGATTTCTATTGTTCTATTTGAAAGCATTTAGCCCTGTTTGAAGCTATTTGGACCTATTATAATGTCATTTTGCCCCTTTGATGTGTGGTAAAGGTCGTGGGACTCATTGTTTTATGTTAAAACATATTGTCCTAGGCTAGTGTGTCATTAAAACCCATAATCTCATTTTGCCCCTTTGGGGGTGTGGTCAAGGTCGTGGGGGTCATAGTTTTATTTTAAAACATATTGTCCTAGGTCAGTGTGTCATTTAAACCCATAATCTCATTTCTCCCCTTTGGGGGTGTGGTCAAGGTCGTGGGGGTCATTGTTTAATGTTTAAACCTATTGTCCTAGGCCAGTGTGTCATTTAAACCCATAATCTCATTTTGCCCCTTTGGGGGTGTGGTCAAGCTCGTGGGGGTCATTGTTTTATGTTTAAACCTATTGTCCTAGGTCAGTGTGTCATTTAAACCCATAATCTCATTTTGCCGCTTTGGGGGTGTGGTCGGGTTTTTTTGGGGTCCATTGGGGTTTATTTTGAGTCCTTGTACATAAGGATGTACCATGCCCTCTTGCCTCTTGCCCAGGGCATGTGGGCACTAGGCATATGCCCACAGGCATATTATGCTCATAAACCAGTTTTATGAGCAGGAAAATGTATCATATAAATTTTACACATGTAAAATTAAAATTTGACGTTGGGGGCATGCAGTGTCTAATATAATATAAACATTAAATTATAATAGTTATAAAACTTTATTAAGTTCTGGATAAATTCGTGCCCCCTCTTCATGTTAACAGTTTTAACTACTAGTCTTTTTGAAGAATATAGCTTCATTTTTCTATATAAATTAACGGAACGGAAATTACGGATTGAAAATCATCATTTCATATAGTAAATTTCCATGAACGTCTTTCTCTTAGAAAGTGTTCAGTTAACAAAATGTTATGTTTCCATTTGAATCTGGAGAATGGTTGAAAACGAAGAGGTAGGTCGGGTATATAGACGGAGATCACATCAAATCCTGCTCACCTTGAGTTTGAAGTCTCCAAAACGAAGAAGTTGGGAATTTGGGAAACAACTTTTTCATTTGAGTCAAACAATTTATTTGAGAGATCTATCCAAAAAAATACATTATGCAAAATATCCACCCACCTTCACTCAGGATATTATGATACATTTAAGTTAAACAATCTCACGATGATTCGTTGCAAAAATATTCATAAGTTCCATCCCACTATTTCAACACGGATGGTCATCTTGCATGGTCATTCTAATGGACATTTTTACTTAATGGAATCCACCATTGGAACGCCAGGCAGAGAGACGACACTTATTGAACACTTTCTAAATTTATCCCTGATTATTTTGCCTTACATATAGGAGCGAGAAGTTGACTTATGTATATAGCACATCATTTGTGCCCAAATCTTGAAATATGAAATGGAAAGTTCCCAAGGATGAACTTATGCATAGTGTATAGTTGTATGCTGCATACTTATAATGCATAGAGATTTAACAGTGATAGAGCTCTAAACGATATCATTAATCATTATAGTTAATGTATAGAAAAGACTGGAAAGAAGGGTGAACTTTAACAGGGAATGGAATGATTTTGAATGGCCCATTTAGAATAGTTTTCAATAGAAGCATTCAACTGATTCAACCCTTAAATTATTTTATTATTGTGTTGTGTTCACATCGTTATTCCACGCTATTCGCCTTATTCATGAAATCCTTGTATCCAGTCCAGTACTTTGTCATCCACCATTTCGTTCCTCTCTCCAGAATTTATTTTTCCTTACCATTTAGCATTAAAAATCATTTCCAGTTTTCCAGACTATTTCCTTCAAATAAATCATTCTTTAAGGAAGTAAATTTTGAGACATTTCAGCGTCTGAAGTCTGAACTGCATTACCACTAATCAAGCGACCCAAGGAACTCAAACGCCCGTTCACAATGAATCAAGAAGCGTCCTTTCAAAAGGTATTCATCTACCCATTTCTTATTTGACACTTTTAGTTTGCTTCCATTATAATAGAAAAATACATTTCAAATTTCAATCATTAAAATCATGGTTTTTATACCATAAACTTTTCCAAGTTAAAAACTATCTTGTGCTTTGTCCAACTTCATATAACCAATTAAACAGTTTATAAAATGCAACTAAACATAAAATGAGTGACGTGCATTTTTAAAGTAATTAGCATGAGACTGGCATATGGATGTACAATGCCCATGCCCTCACAAAATATGCCCGGGCATGCCCATATATACGCCCTGGCATGCCGTAATATGGGCATATTTTCCTGCCTAGGGCATTTTGCAAAAATGCCCTTGCCTCAAGGGCATGCTTGGGCAGAAAATGTCGAAAGTAATAGATTTAACCCACTGTAATAATGTTTGAAATTTTAAAACCGTCTTTTTCATCATTCTTACGTATATATGGTATTTAATTCTTAAATCATATTTAAAACATAATAATTACAAATTAATATTCAAGCAGCAAAGCCTTAATTACATCTTACTATGAATATCAAATCAACCGCTGCCTGCTTTTGCAGTCATTGGCATTACATCACATTTAATTGTGAAATAGCAACAAACAATGGAAAAATAATGAGCCTCCAGAATAACTTTATATTTATATTTTGTTAAGACCTATTTTCTGAGATGTAATAATTCGGTAGCCGTTGATAGTGACCAAATGTGAAAGTGACCAAAATTTGAATATTTAAAGTGACCAAAATTAGTCACTTTAAAAAATGCGTTTTTGACAGAAA
>JAQFZZ010001217.1:0-12121 GCA_034696405.1 Isotoma caerulea
CAACGCGCGTTTTTTAAATTGCAAAATTGTGCGAATCGCAATGGCCAAAACACAGCATAGAAGCGTTCCCCAGCAATTACAATCGTCAAGTACAATGAGGCAATATAGACTAGAAACATTACAAAAAAAGCTTTATATTGCCACAATCCAAAATTTTCATAACAAACAAATCTTTTAACATACAAATTTGCCTTGGAGTTGGAGAAAAGGGTTCATAATCTCGGAGCCCGTAATTTCTAGCCAGTTCAAAGATATGTGAGGATAGATAAATAGAGTCAGCCAAAGTTAATGAAAACAAAAGCCAGTTCATGGGATGAGATCGCATTTTCTGAGACCAATTTAAAACGACAATTGTTAACACGTTTCCAATGCATCCTAAACTGATGGTAATGAAACAGATCCAAATATAAATATACAAGAAGGTAACATAAGTTGGTCCAGTTTCCGTCCATGTTTCAATTTCACTTGTGCTCGATTGAGTTGAAGACGTATTATATCCTATGTAATAAGACATATTTAATTTTAAAGTCTACAATAGATATTTCAAAATGTGTTTGTTGTTGCTTATTGTTTTTAATTAAGATGAAATGAGGATATAAAGAAATATTCATGAATAAATAATTTACAAACAAATTTAATTCCAATGATTTAAAATTTTGTACTCTGATCAAATTTCTACACAATAAATTAAAATAAAAGACGAATTTTTTTGTGCTTTTTGGAATTTTGAATACCCTATAACGCTCAAAATACAAAACAAGTATTATTAAGCGTATTTTTATTCAAAAACGTTTTAAAAAGCTTTAAAATGTTTTGAAATAATAATGAAATGCCTCCACTAACAAAGCAACGTGTCAACTGAAACCAAATTCGTTTTTAAAGCATTTGGTGAATCTGATTTCGCTTGTCTTAAAATGTCGTCACAATTTTGTGGTCATTTAAATCATCCAAATAATTTAACTTGGTTTCCCGATAATATATGTTTACATTTAGTTAGTTATAGTTTTACATAAAAATATTCTGTCTTCTATTAATGTAGATTATAATGTTTAATCTCCTTATCATTACCGTTCCAGTGAACATTTTTGTTTACATTTAATGAACATTATAGATTTCTAACAAAATTTCCAATTACGTAATCAAAAATGAAATACAATCGTTTATAACAGTTTATTCACCCAGTAATCACAAACACTGGTTTCTCACTTCCTTCATTATTTTCCCAGTTATTTCATTATGCTCATTTTTGTTTTCTTTTCCTTCATATCATTGTGTAACTTACGTCCATTTAGTTGCATCTTGTGGCAAAGGATATAGCGTAGAATGTGAAACAATAAAAGCCATTATTTTTTAAACAATTCGATTTCAAAATAAAAATTAAAATCAAACAGCCTCGGTTCGTTTATAAACTCTTGCTGATATCATTATTCCTTTCTTGCTTAGCGTTTATAGCAAAAAAGTATAAAAAAAGCACTTGTTTTAAACCTTGAAATGTTTCCGGGGACATTAGATCTATTTCGCTGCGTAACCAATTCCCTTTTACTTTTAAAAGACCAACGAATTCTAGTCTCTGCTCGTCTCCAGCTTGTTTTACTTCTTACCAAAATATTACTCAAATAACTGTCAAATTCAACAAAATAAAACGGGACAAGTTTCCAACCTGTAGCGCTTGGTCGGTAAACCTGAGTTAAAATCATATTTTATAAACCATTGTAAATGGTGGAACCAAGTAGCGATAGAATCAATATTTCATTTAATTTTATCATGGTATTGCAAGGGTTAAAAGTTCGGTTGCTTGGGCCCGTAGTGCGGTTGCTAATGCCGAAAGTGCGGTTGCTAGGTCTCAAAGTGTGGTGGCTAGGGTCAAAAGTTCTGTTGGGGGAATTATTAAGTTGCTATCGCTACTTAATAATTCTAAATACCATTTTCGTGAGGGTGATACTTACAAAATTTAATGATTGTTAGATTTAATTATAGATGGTAACACAAGTTTGGTACAAGTTTTTCAAAACTCTGTGTTTCAAAACTCTGAATTTTGGGCAGGTTACACTACTAACATTTGAGATATTTTAGCCTTATAACACAATCTATTTCAATCCCTACACAATTCATCCCCCACAACTCATCCTCTACACAATTCATCCCCCACAATTCATCCCCCACAACTCATCCCCTATACAATTCAACCCATATTTCATCCCCAAAGATTCAATTTTTTTAAAAGTTTAGGAGTTGTAAAACTATCAGTGGTATGTATTACGACATAGCACTGTTTTTGATATCTTTCACACTCCCAAATTTTTTAAATCAATACCGTCTTTCGAGAAAATATTTAAGTATTAAGTATCCATTCATCGAAATCACGAGCCTATTTCTCTCTGAACTTTTAACTTATGAACCTACCCTAATCAGATCGTCAAATGCTGCTGCCTTATCTAGACAAATTCAAAATTCCATGAATAAAAATGTAAATACAATGATTAAAAAGGTAAATGACAAAAACTGTGACTAAAAGTGTGATATGGCCATCAACTTTTTCCTAACGGTCTGATAAGAGTCACTACTTATATGGATAAAAGATAATGAAAGCAATAAGCCCAGACAAGAATAACTTAATTGGATAAATCATTTAATTATTCATGGAAAAATTAATCCATCAGTGTATAGAAGGGCAACATTACTGCATCTGCTCGATGTTCAGCATTGTATTTTTTTGTACTTCTCCTGGAAAAGGTATATATTAGAAGGGTCTTATATGTTATATATGCTTTTTGAGAATTACTTGGGGATGAGTTGTGGGGGATGAATTGTCCGGGGATGAATTGTGGGGGAAGAATTGTCCTAGATTCCATCTAGGGCATTAAAGAAGTAATGCAACAATTTGCCAATGTCCCGTTGTTGCGTAGCAAAAATAGCAAGTATGCCTAATCAGACTAATCATACGTGGAATTAAATTATTGGATTTTGTCGCCCAATTTTTCAAAACTTTAAACACACTTCACATCCATTTTGTGATGGAAAAATGAGCAGGCTGAAGTATTATATTTTTGAAGGCTGTCAGGTGCCAACCTGTCTGCCTTTTCTGTTATACCAAACCAGGGTTTCGGGTGAATAAAACCACCTGCAAGAAATGGGTGCAAGAAATTAAAAAAAACCACTGCACTGCACAAATTGATATGTGAACAAAACGCAAGAAATGCAAGAAATTAAAACCAATTAATAATTAATTGTAGAGGCTAATTAGGCTAAAACTAACACCGCAATGCTGTTAGACTTTATTTTAGCTTCAAAATGAGGATATATAGATTTTTGTAGCTCAACTTCGATTCCCCATATAATGAAGCTGTGTAGAGTTCAACAACCTTTAATACATTCTAAACAAACAAAATTTCAAATTCAACCTACAGAAATAAAACGGGGCAGCTTAGTTTGCAATATTTTAAAAATAAAAAATAATTTGCAAAATTTTGATTTTGGAGAATATGCACAAACATTTCAAAAAAACATTACACTATTTTTCAAAAAATTGCTCAAATAAGCAAAGTTCAACTTCCGAACCTTAAAATAGGCAAGTAAAGCAAAAAAATGCTGAAATAGGCAAAAAAGACAAAATAGAGTGCCTTCCTTTGGAATAAATTTTAAACCATTCGCGTATATCTGAAGTCTTATGCCTCAAGAATTGAAAAAGTTTCAGTTTGTCCTAAATCGCAACCCTGGTAATCGTAGTTGAAAACATGATTGTAGAATGTGAAAAAAATCGAATGATTAATCATGGTTTTACAAAAATAAGCGGATATTGGCATACATAGTCATTTTTACCGTGCAGATATTATCAATCCTATCCTCGATGATTATTGCTGTTAAAAACTTTTTATTCAAAACGCGTTTAAGAATATGGATTGTTTTAACATTTATCAAATTATTCAATGTTTTTTTGACACAACAAGGAAGAATTATATCATTCCAAATGGTTAAATGTTTCACCTTAACAGCACTCAATAATTTTGTAAGAAAAACATGTTCTTCAAAATTATATTTTTCAAACAATTGGGACCAAGATTCACTTCAATGTCTGACAATTGAAACACAAGTTATGTACAGTGATATATGATCTATATAGTTAGTGCTTATGGTACTAATGCATCAAAAATATGATTTTCTCCTTTAAAGAGCTACACAATACTTTTGTATAAAATATCTTGTCACCTCCTGTCTGTCTTTGACGAAACACTCATTCTATTTACTTTAATCGAACCACTACACGTTTTTTGAAATATTTTTCTTTCACAAATATTCTTTTCCAGTTGAGCACTCAGAAAGTTGCCGAAATATGTGTATTATAATGAAACCATTGGATTTAAATCTAGCTTATTTCATAGGATTATATTATAAGCTATTAGCATTATCCAAATGTAGCAGGGGAGATTATTTTATACACAATTTAGCTAAAAATATTGAAATATTTGATTTTTGCTACATCCACATCTGGTCATTTGGTGAATATAATTTTGAATTCGAGCCATTAGCATTTGTCCCTGTATACATTCGTGATTTTATGGGGAATAGTGAGCTCACAACTCAATCGTTGCAACATGTCCAAAATGCTAAGCACCTTGTACAAAAGTGTTCCTTTTATGCTCATATCGCACCTGGGCATTATTTCCAAAATATGTATTCAATTCCTAATGTGGATAAAATAGAGCAATTGTTTCGACGGTTGAACGATTCTTCCCTGAGTAACAAGTGGCCTCTGCTGTCCCACCATGCAATTGTTGGCTATGATTACGAAAATCCTACTAGAAGTCTACCAACATGGTGGGATGATTTCGTAAAAAATGGCGCACATTCTATTTTCATATTTTTTCTTAAACGAACTTCTGCTGTTAATTTTGTCATATCAGAAATTTGGTATATGAATCGTAGAAGGTTCCTTTGCTTGTCATGGAAGAGAATGTCGGTTCCAAAAAGTCATAAAGTTATGTGGAGTGAACATTGGGAATCATCATTTATAGATAAACTACAGCTCCAGAGTATGCTAACATTGGATTTTAAATCTACTTTAATTTGTATCTACGGAGTTACGTGCCCAAAGGATTTCTTCAGTTTAACTGATCACTTCAATGAAGTACGAGCTTATGTGAAAAAAAGATCGAAAAATGCGCATTCGGTAACGTTTGTTTGTGTACTAATTGAGATATTACAGAAATATCAAACCGGATACGCAAATAGAAGTAACATACTATTTGGTTATTTTCAAGCGCCAAAAGTGAATTTCGAAGCGCGGAATAAACCTCAGTCCCAATATTTATTTTCAGAGAGACCAAAGATGTTTGTTATTCTAAGAGAAACAGGTTACAGTTTCCTTACATGCTCCCCCCTTAATCGTTCCTTTGGGGTAGATCATTTTTTCAAACCATTTGGACCATATGTATGGCTTTTCCTTTTAGTTTCTTTTGTACTTATTTCAATTTGTGTATTTTTGGCAAACCCTGGAGACAGTATCCAGAATCGAATAACATGGGTTTTGAAATTTGGCGGTGCGTTAACAGAAGTTTCCCAGGTTATAGAAGAAAGGTTGGAATATAAAGGGAAGAAATATTACCTTTTTCTTTTTGCCATGTGGACTCTAATGGGAATTGTTTTAACCAATGGTTACAAAGGGATCGTCACAAACGGTATTGTTGTTCCTTTCATTCAAGAATATCCTCAAACTTTTCAACAGCTTTGGACCCATGGATTTACCCTTATTTCACTAAGACCATTCTTTACAAATTTTAAAAGTTCCTCTCCGATATTTGTCTCACCCAAACATTACAAAGCAGACGAAAATGAGTTAACTTCGCTTCTCTATTCCGACTTGAAACAATTTTATTTGAAAATCAAACTAAACCATAGCGTTGGCCCACTTGGCCTGGCTGTTACTGACTGCAGTTTTGACCCAAATGTCCAAATAATGTGTAATAACACCCGGCTTTTCCAGAATTGGTGCTCTATGAATTGTAACCGTTCATCACCTTCCTATTCACAGATGGAGGTAAATCTAACAAAAAGTTTGGACACATCAATAGGTCGGTATTTATTTGCGAACTCTAAGGTTATGAACATTTCAGAAAGTTACCAAACAGTTGAGAGGTGTGAGAAAACGGTTTTCGTCTCTAAAGCTCACATACTGAAAACATTTGAAGCAATTGTTTTTGAAGAAAGATCTAGGGTGACAAGATATCAGTATGTTCGAGCTAATGAATCAAAATATTGGCAATTTCTTTATTTCAAGTACGATAACGATGGAGGAGATTTGATGTACTCTACGTTGAAATTGCTCATGCAATCTGGAATTTTTTCCATTTGGGAAAACTTCTTTGACAGGCTTGAGGTTCCCTCATTTTTTTCACCGATGGAAATGCACCAGTTTCAGCCGCAGGCCTTAACGTCTAGTCTTTCTACCATTTACATAATAATAGTTGTCGGATTTGGAATTGCCACCGCTGTTCTTGTTTTTGAACTCAGATATGTAGTTCAGGAATTCAGTCATAGAATTTTTTGCGTAATAGTGGATCTGACACGAAACTGCTTTCAATGTTTTCATCAGTTATCTAACGAATTTTTGCGACACTTTCCAAATTGACGCGATAGCTTTACCTTACCTATATCGTACATTATACGACATTGAACTCATTCAAAAACCAATGAAACCAATTTATTCAGTCGTTGACTAACACACTGTCTCTTTTATGTACAATATGATGGGTCCTTTGGTATATTAGGCAGAATACGTACATTATTCCCTCATCTCAATAAAGAACTTTGTACTATTTAATGATATATTAATAATACATTTTTATTAATAAACTATTTATTTATTAATAGTGGGGTAATTAAATAACTTTGCTTACCAAAATTTCTCTTAGACTAAGGAAACAAATATTAATATTTAGTATTAATTTATCCCACGGATTGAAAATATCGTACCTCACACACAGTCCTACTTCGAAGCAGAGTCAGCCAGTGTTTCGGGTGAATAAAACTACCTGCAAGAAATTGGTGCAAGAAATTGTAAAAACCACTGCACTGCACAAATTAATATGTGCACAAAATGCAAGAAATGCAAGAAATTAAAATTAATTAATAATTCATTTTAGAGGCTAATTAGGCTAAAACTAACACTGCTGTGTGATTTGGCTTTATTTTAGCTTAAAAATGAGCATATATAGATTTTTATATTTGATTTCAAATTTGATTCCACCATATAATAAAGCCGTGTAGAGTAAAAGAACCTTTTATACATTGTAAAAATACAAAACTTCCAATTCAACCTACAGAAATCTATATATGCTCACTTTGAAGCTAAAATAAAGCCTAACAACACTGCAGTGTTAGTTTTAGCCTTATTAGTTGTTAAAATTAACTATTAATTGATTTTAATTTCTTGCATTCGTGCAGTTTCTTGCAGTGGGTGGGTAAAATGCATTTCATGCGCAAAAAACGAAACCCTGGAGTCAACTGTGTCACAAATATTGGATATGTCGATAAGTCGCTACTTGTATGCTAACTGCGTCGTCGCTAATATTTCGGAAGCAGCCTTGGAAGGAAGATAAATGCAACAAAACTGTTTCTGTTGCAGACAATTGGATGATGGGCACGTTTGAGAGGAATGTTTTCCGAGATCGATCAAAGATAACAAGATATAAATGTACACGTGGTAACGAAACCAAGTACATGCTTGGTCCATGCACGTATTGTTTACTTATTTTTACATTTATTTTATTGTATGTTCTGCGAAGGTTACTCACTACATTTCAATCTAAAGTTTGTGATAATTTTCATCAAATCATAAAAATACAAATTGAAAGTGAAAAAGCAGTAAACAAATCACTAAATCTTTATCTTTATCACGCAAACCAAATGATCTGCGGCAGGACACGGTAAAACTGGAGTGTCACAGATCAAAAAGACATACAATAAGCTTTTGATTTCGGACACAAATTTAATTTTGGTTTCCTAAATATTGGTATTTACAAACATTTTGCATGGTAAATGTGTCAGGCAAAAACGCGCGACTTTCAATAAAGTTGAAACATCCCACTTAAATTGTAAAAACCCCTAAAAACCTGGGGTTTTGGGTTTTTCTGCAATAAAATCCCAGGTTTGTGGTACCCAAGCCTACCCTAAATTTTAAGATCGACGTGTGCACATACATGTACTCTGCTTCAATCATCGCTTTGTTTGAAAAGCGGCTTATCGACAATCACCAACTCAACTCCTATATATCCTTATGAATATTTTAATTAGTCTTATTCCTTACTATGTAAAATTCTTGAGAAAAACTATTATAAAGGTATATAAAAATTCAAATTAGCATAGGTAAATAGCAGAGGGTGAGGAAGTAGTTCTTACATATTGTAAAGACTTATTTCCTTAGGATTCCAACAATTTGAATATTTTAAGAAACAAAAGTGATTTGTTAATTAAACGATTTCTTCTACATTGCAAATTGAGGTTCCCTATTTCATTAAAAAACGAAAGGTATTTTGCCTACCAAGAATTTCTTACGTTTCAAATGCAGCATTTTGCTTTATATAATGATTTTGCCAAATTGAGCTATATGAATGATTTTCTTCCTTGCCTTTGTGCATTTGGTGACGGCAATTCGACTAAAATGCCTTTTTTTGGGGAAATTTTAATCAGAAAGTAAAAAGTAAAGTTAAATTGAAGTCACAAATTCTAACAAAACTACCTACCAAACCACCTTATGGAATTCAACGAACTAATCTTGCAACATCACATTTTGTTTCATTATCACAACTATCTAGTTACTTTAAAAAGTATATAGGTTGAGGCAAAGTCGAATATTGATTTATTGATTCCAAATTTCCAGGGTAATGCAAACGTATGGTATTAATAAAAAATTCTGATAAAAAATCCATATATAGCCAATACATTCTCAAGTTGTGCTACTTAATTCATTCTCTTGTGAAAATCGGTGACGATTATGAAGAAAAAATTTTAAAGCATGAAAATCGTACACAAAATAGACGACGTAAAATTGGTAAAGCATTGTTTTCTAAATATTATCGTATTTCCGAGAAAAAAATTATTTAACCGAAACTAAATATAATATGATTGATGAATGTATGTGTACATATGAATGAATGTACTATGTATTACTTGTATGAACCGATCCATCGATGAAGAACTCTCAATCAATACTTGGTAATTACTTTGAGCGTGTAAGACTACTTTTTGTCCATCACTAAATTCAAGAGTCTAGCAAAAATGACTGGTATTTGTGGTAAATTGTTTTAATTATTCAAAGTTTAGCAATTGGTATTTTCTTGTGTTGACTTGAAAGAATATATATGAATACAGTATTATGACTGCTAGTTTTGTTAACACGATATCAAATGAAACCCTCTGATGCAAAAATTTTCGGGCAACTTTTACTAAGAAATATGATGATTTCTCAACTAAGCTCCTTACAATTAAACTGTTCAAAAAGCCACGACTTGTTATATAATAATGACTTTATATTGAATACATTGAGAACAATTTTATAAAGAAATTTATAATTCTGAACTTGGCATTAAGGGTTTATTTTCGTGTTCGCCCAAACTTCAAAAATTTATAATTTTTAATATTTGCTTTATTTACGTTTTTAAATTCCCACCATTGGTTTTTGTTATTTTAGCATTACAAACATTGGCGGCATTAAACTAGGCATAAAGTCCAAATTCCTACATAACTGCTACAGATGTAGATTAAGAATATCAAGATTCAGTCAGCATCTTTTAACCTGTCATCTAAATATTTCTTTATTTTTGTGCAACTTATTATGTTTGTATCTCAACCGGAATTTTTCCAACTGTTTCAAATTTGAAGGATAAAGCAGCTAGCGTGTGGCAATGGAAAGCTAAATATTGATTTACATATCGATTAACTACTATATTTAATATTTTATTACGTCTTTCCTTCCTATCGGTTGCGTTGACTTTTGAAAGCTCACAGCCAACAGTACTACACGAACTAAAAGCATGAAACTAAGAAGATACTGGTGCGATCAGTCTAAATCGATCAAACAGATATCTTTCGACTATATTACAGCTGTAAGAGTTTTTATCAAATATCTCAGTTCACTGTTTTAAGGCCTCTTCTTTCAATACCGACAATTAATAATTTTAAAGAAAGTTATAGTCAGATTTTTTTCTCAAAATGAATTCATTCTTGCGATTAGCATTGATTTCGATTTCGGTGTGCAATCAGCTGTGCCTGACTACCAGCAACAGTGGGGAATATTTTATAAAAGACTTGGCCAAGCACATAAAAGTCTTTGATTTTTGCTTTATGAACATCTGGTCTTTTGGACATTACAATTTTCACTTTGATTCATTGGCTTACATTCCATTGTACACGAGGGATTTCACAACACAGCATTTGATAAATACAACATTTCAACATTTCCCCACTGCAAAACACATTCTGCCAAACTGTGCATTTTATGCATACATAGCTCCAGGACACTATTATCGTGAATTAACCCAACATGGCTTTTTGGAGCCATTGGAAGATATGATACCTTATGAATTTAAACAACGTCGGAGTGTTAGTTTCCAAGAGAAAAGACTACCACTGTCATTACACGCTCTTGTTGCGTCTCGAGAAGAGATACGCAATCCACCGAAACCAAAGTTTTATTTTGAGAAATTTCTTATCAAAAGCAGAAACATAGGAAACCTGACGAAAGAAACAGTGGAAATACTTCGCATTGACTATCTTTTCGTATTTTTCCTGGAAAGAAGCGCTTTAGCGATTGACGACGTAGATGAAATTTGGTATCAGCCCCTAGGGCACATTACTGAGTCAAATGTGAAATCGTCTTGGCAACATTATACAGTAATGTGGAAAAAACATTGGGAAATGAAAACTATTGAGAGACGCAAACTCCATCATGTTTTAACACAAGACATGAACTCAATGTTTATTACTTTGTCTGATTCTTGTTTATTTTGGGCTGATAACATGATCGAGTCAGCTTACAATGATCTCTACTACCTTCCAGATTCTTCTCAAAAAATTCGAGATTATGTTCGAAACGAGAAAGATTTTCATAGTATTGATAGATCTACTCGTGTATTGCAGTACATTTTGATCCAAAAGCTAAAAATGAATCGAACTGAATGTGGATATTATCGAACACCAAATGTAATCATAGGAACAAAACAAAAGGATATAAGGGACTTCACATTTCCCGGCGTCATACCTTTGCATAGTACGAATTACTTCTTTGTTCTTCAGAACACAAGCTATACTTTCCTTACATGTTCCCCCCTTAGACAATCCTTTGAACTGGACCATTTCGACAAACCTTTTGGACCTTTCATCTGGATGTGTATTTTCATCTCCATCGCACTTTTTAGTTTGTTTCTAGTTATAGCCTACCCTGACCAAGACCGGGAGATTCAATCAGCAAGATTGTTCGCATTTTTTGGAGCACTTACAGAAGCTTCTCAGGTAGTGCATCTTTTATTTCATATAGCCATTTTTGGTGTCATCGAGACATTTCATGTCCATGTACGAAATTAATATTAATGTTGTGTACATGAATTTCATGAAAACTTCCTGTTCATATTATGTAGCCCTTACATTCATATTGCGTAAATGTACATCGGTTTAAGATGGATTGATTGATTTTGATTGATTGATTCAAAAATAATAGTTAAGGTTAATTTCATACATTTATATTGTATAAATCTCTTTTATAAAGTATTAAAACATTTATTTTCCGTTTAAAATGGAGAACAATACGTAGAATTCATGCAATATTAAGTTAAACATTGAAACTTGAAGGTAAATAAATACCAATTTATTTCAGTTTTTAATGAGTCTATGAACTTAATGTAATTCATGTACAGAAATTCATGTGCATATCCTGACAAAATATGAACAGGAAATGTTAATGTACATAATAACATGAGTGCTGTCCTATATCCAGGAAATCCATGAGGCTAATGAACATCGCGGGAAGAAATATTTCTACTGGTTCTATTGGATGTGGGTTATCATCGGAATTGTACTGACAAATGGGTACAAAGGAATTGTCACAAACGGTATAGTCCTCCCACTCATA
>JAQFZZ010001218.1:0-12120 GCA_034696405.1 Isotoma caerulea
AAATGTTCTATTGTTTCAAAATGTTCTACTGAAATACAATTAAAGGTTTTAAACGTATTAGTTCCACTACTTGGTTAAACCTGTTTGATATATGGTTTATTATACCATCGCATTGTCAGTTCAAGTCAAGTGAAAATTGTTTTTCTTTAATGTTTTTTTTAAAAAATCAATGTTCATGTCATGTACATGAACTTCAGGTTGAAAATTTCAGGTTCCTGGCATTTACGTGAACTTCATGTTGAAAAATTTATGTTTATGTCATGTACATGAACTTTATATTGAAAAATTCATGTTCATATCAGGTACACGAACTTCATGCTGAAAAATTTATGTTTATGTCATGTACATTAACTTTATATTGAAAAATTCATGTTCATATCATTTACATGAACTTCATGCTGAAAAATTCATGTTCATTTTATTTAGCCATGTAATCAATGTTATGCATGTATTATATAAGCGGAAAATTTAAAATCCAATAACAAAAAATGTTTAACAGTTTTAAATCATATCAAACACAATAATAAAGTATTAAAAACATTGACTGCAGTTTTAATGATGTAGAATATGCAGAAATTATGAAATCATTTGCCAAAATTGGTAGAAATTTTCGGTCAATACTACCAATTTATTGCACCGGGCACGGAATTATGTAAAGCGAATGTAATTCACGTAGAGAAATTCATGTCATGCCAAGTTAGACTTTTGTATTTAATGTGCATAATACATTAATAATGCCTTTCTGTAAATATTATATATTGTGATAATTAGTTATCACTATTTTTTGGTAAATTTTTAAAATTTCTTCCCATCAAATATTATGGATACTTTTTACCCTGGAGGAATAACCATTGGAATTTGTAATTTTTGTAACGCATTAATTAGGAGTCGTGTTATACTAATTAAGAGTGACTGAAATTCCTTTGATTTAGAATTGCTTAAATTGTTTTCAATACATTTTTATTCAAGTGAATTATTTTATTTATACAAATGAATTTGTCTCAGTTCTTATTGTATTTTCTAAATTTTTTGATAAGCAAATACAGAGCATTAAAACAACATAACTCGTAACTTATAATGGCACAAAATGTGAAGAAATCCCATGTAAAAGTAGAGGATTAAGATGAGAGCGGGATCGGTTTAGAATTATTTCAGGCAACAAATGGATGGGTATTAAAATATTTTATGAGTTTCAATAGTATAAGTGTATAGAACTTGTAAGTAAAGTGATTTAATAAAATATAATTTTCTTCTTACGCTTGCGCAGAAATATTACCATCCATATTCAGATATGACCTTGTAAAATAGCTTATCTAATATTTGTCATATTCCTAAAGAAATGTTGACATTTTGCTAATTCTTTTTTCTACTTCAACGCCACCATTTTGTATTCTATTGACCAATTTCTGTGTTCCCAAAGTGTGTGGATGGTTCGCACCCAAAACTTTCTTCCTTATGTTCAAAACCTCTCGCAGAATATTGAGTGACTTATCTCTCCCTCCAACCAATTGTGCCTCAATCTTGCCTAACCAATGCAAAGATGTAAGTGTGTGCGGATGTTCTTCCCCTAAATCCACCCTCTGCAACTCTTTAATATTTTCAAAGATTTCCTTAGCCTCAGAGTAGTTCCCTTTGTTGAAGAGACAGACTCCGATATTATGTCTAGTCTGTACAGTTTCCTCATGATATTTATCCATTTCTCGTTCCTGCCATTTCAAGGCTTTCTTAAGCATCCGCAAGGTAGGATACAAATCTGAGTCCCCAACTCCCATGTGCTCTTTCGCAGATATTTCTTCTGGATAGTTTTCACTGAGACTGTTTTCATACACTTTCCGGTAGAGGTTTTTCGCTTCCTCGAACCTCCCAAGCTCGTAAAGAACTACAGCCAGATTATTACTCGTACGGAGTGTCCATTCGTTTTCTTCCCCTAAAATTAACTTCTGCTTCTCCCACAATTCTTCTAAGATTGCCCGGGGTTTCTCAAGTTCACCTTTTCCTTTCAAAGCTAACGCCAAATTTCCTCTCATTTTCAAAGTTTCCATGTGATCCTCACCAAAAAATTCCTCGAATCTAGTAAGATTCCAAGTTGCAAAAGTATACAATTCGGAGACGAGTCCAAAATGAGAGAGCGTTTTGAAAATTTCCATCCCCACTTGTGGAAATTCTTTGATTATTTTGTCATACTTTGATGAATATTTCCACACACTGAGCACGTGTCGTACTTCCGATCTTTCAAACTTCTGGAAATTCTCGTAAGCTTTTATAATCGATGTTAGAATCGTGGCTGAATCGTTCGATGATTTTAATCTAATTCGAATTACTTTTTGGACCAAACGATGAATTGAAATAACATCTCTTTCTAATTTAACAAGTGAGTAATCTTTTAATAATTCAACTGCCTTTCTTACCATTATTTCCTTTCCCTTAACTATTTTGTTAACAATTTCCAGGGGAATTGAATTTGGATCTAGATAAGCTATTTTGTGCAAAATTTCACAAGATAAACTACTTAATCCCTCATGAGTTTTTTTTAGTTTTGAGATGGTGACGTCGACCGTGACAAATGTCGTTTTAGCAAAGTCATGTGAAGTCTTGCCCAATTTCTGGTGAAGTATTTCACTCGTCTTTCTTTCCCTTTGTTCTATTTCACCCACATAATCCGAAATAGAGTAAGGATTTCTTTCTGATGAATTTTGTTTTTGTTGTAAAATTATGTATGCCATCGCTAGTTCTACTGCTAATGCGTGGTTTTGCAATTTAGCACAGAGTTCATTAATCAAATCATCTTCTAAATTAGTATCAATTCTTAATGAGGTTTTGACGAACTGAATTGCATCAGCACTTTCCCACTTGTCCAGGGAAATTAACTGCCAGTCTTCTTTTGCCAAGGTCACGTTTCTCGAGATAAGAATCGTCATAGAACTTTCCGTTTCACTTAATTGTTGAAGACACGCGAGGAGGTCGGGATGACTCGTATTAACATTGTCAAATATGACGAGCCAAGACGTAGACTCTTTATTCGCACTTACAAGAGTGACCAAGTCTTCAAACAGTTCGGGTGTTTCGCGAATCTCGCCTTGCTCATTTGTGGTGGGAATTCCAATTTGAAGTGCTAAGTTTATTAGAGACTGATGGAGACTTTCCCCACTGTCCCCGGAGAACCAAGTACAATTCCCATTTCCCTTTTGGACTTGTTCTGCAAATCGCTTTATTAGTTCCGTTTTCCCATTTCCACCTTGTCCACTTATTAAAACGATTTTGTAAATGGGCAGAGTGTAAATCTCCCCTAGTTCATTTAACTCGGATTCTCGACCTACAAAATTTTTTTTTGCTGAGCCTACGTTGAACCAAAGTGGCCAATTTGAGTTTGTTCGCTTCAAAATTGGCGCTACTCTCTCCGCTTCCAAGTGCAATGATTCTACAAAGTTAAACAATGTGAAGGTTTAAATTTATATGTTTTCTATACAGCGTCTATTATTTCTTCAAAACTAACAAATGTACGTAAACTGTAACTAATGGTATGGGGATCAAAAAATCTAACATCAAAACGACGAGAATTATTAAAATTGTAAAGTTTAATTAGCTTGTTAACAGTGATAAAAGTGGTTAAATACCATTTTAAAATTTGTGCTTAGTATTGTTTCATGGGAGTTGGTAGTAACACGGTATTTTGCCGCTTTTAAAATTGGGAAAATGTTGAAATGTAGAATGTCTAATTTGTTGATTCGAGCTATTTTACGACTTTAATATTAATTAATTTTTAAAATATGGAAATGTTTAAAGTTTTGTTTAAATACAGAAATTTTAAAATGATCGATTGGTGTAAAAATTGTATTCTACCACTTTAAGCTTTCGTTTGGTGTAGAAACTGATAAAATACCAAACTGGTAAATTTGTGGTAAAATAAAAGCCAAAACATCTCCAACAATTCATTATTTACAGAATAGAAAAACAAAAAATTAAAATTCATGCTGGAAAAAGTGGAAGTTTCAAAGTACCATGAAAGAGAATTCATTTACTTGAATACTTCGTTAGCGTCATATTATCAAAAGCGTATATTGGCTTACCCGAATCAGGCGTTAGAAACACAGTTTCATCCCCGTTTTCAGCATTTGAATTCTTTAAGAGTTTTTTCGCTTTTCTTCGCCACAATATAAATGCAATTATTACTGTGACATAAAAGATTGAAAACGCTAGTAAACAAAATACTAAAAAATAATTTGGTTTTGGAATTTCAACTTTAACAGGACGACAAAGAGCAATTGACTTAATAACTCCTTTCCATCCTGCCGCAATTAAGTTTTGTGATTGTTCAAGATTATTTAAATGAAATGATTTCCCTAAGTCCTTATTACATCCTTGGCTTTCAAATAAATCGATGCAATTTGCATTTAATTGAATAGACATGATTTCCATTGTATTTCCCCAATGTTCAGTGAGGTTTGAACAAGTTCCCTCCGTAAGATTCATATATTCTTGTTTACCTGCAATCATAATTTAATTAGAAATATAGTCCATCCATTTTTTTATGCACTACAAACATATTTGGTTTTTTTGACATAGTGAGCAAAGTTTATGGGGTGGTCACAATTACTTAATTTAAACGTGTAAATCATTTTCCCCGTCCTTCTGTCTCGTCTATGTGCGATAATTTTAGTTCAGTTTAAGATACTATTTAAACGATTGTTGCGCCATTTTCAGAGTAGAATAGAATTTTTGCTATTAGGCAGTACAAATTTAAGCATCAGTTATTTTCCAGCGTCTTAATTGCGCTGGAAAAAGGAAAGTATAACATTTTGATATTGTATAATGTCATCTGCGCGCTTCAGAGGCATTATTAAGCGAAATCTGCTTCATGAAAATGGTCTGACCGTCTATTACCCAATATATCTCAGGGATGGATTAATGTATTGATGCGCGGTTTTTTGCTTCCGACTTGCCACGTAACTGTGACAGTTGGGATTGAATATCAGCGCGCTGCAATTCAGCAATCTGGTCGCGCCTATGTGTGGCTTGGAGCTCAAAATAAAATTCATAAAAATCATGCGATATATGATTTTGTATCTACAAATTTTCAGAAAGTCAAAGGTGATGACCGTTTTAGTATTACAAGGTCAGGAAGGTCACAAAATGAAGTCAAAGGTCAAAAACGGTCGAACTTCAAATTTCAAATATTTCGATAGTTCTTAAAGAGGAGATTAAAATGACATACGACACTTATAGTGTATGATGATCCCTAAGGTTAAGAAAGCTCGAAAAAGGCCAAATTTCAAGTTTCATGTTTTTCTACATAATTTCAATTTTGGATCAAAAGGGAATGTTTTAAACTAAAAAAATTAAGCGTGGGCAGGGTCTCATGAAAGTTCAAATAGCAAACATTTTGAAGGGGGAACCATGCAAATATATTACTTTATATAATAAAGCTCAATATGTAATTAATTACCTTGGAAATAAATTTCCGTATAAAGAGTAATTCCCACTTGAGGAAAAAATAATTCAGGGTAATCTTCTAGTTCTCTCTGCCTTTGATCGGAGTTTGGACAATTGTAACCACAGAAACTGACAGCTTTAGTCTTTCGGCTGAATCCCCACTCCCCAAGGTCACCTGTCAGTTCAGACGGTGTATTCCTGGGCACTTGAATGGACTCTCCTGTACAGTCACGTCTCTCGTACAACTCAATACAGTAAGATCCGTCCGTTTTCAAAGACATCACCATATTCCGCAATGCCTTGGGAATGACTTTGCAATCTTTTACCGTCACATTTCTTGATACTCCTATGGTGAATTAGGAAAAATCATTAAGCATTCCCAATTTGTTTTGGTTGTTTCGAATTTATGTAAAACAAATACGCAGTTTTACGGGAATTGCACAACGTTTAGCTTAGACGTTTTAGTTTACCTAAAATTCTCTATATTTAAACTACATATCTAGCTAGGGTTTAATTCCTTTGTGTGCCATTTAATCTTTGCAATGCTATGTGGTGCTGAATTTTATTTTTAATAAACCATTGTAAAATTGACATATATAAGGAGCGAAAGGCAGGAGTTGTTAGGATTTGTAAAAAGCTGTAATAATTTGAAATGAGCTTTAAGGATGTTTAAGGAATTGTAAGGATATGTAAGGATTTATAAGGAGCTGGGATAAGGAGGTATAAAGAGTTGGGTTATTTCAAACCAAATTAGGGCTATTTGAAACCATTTGGGTGTCCCTGAAATGAAGTGGTGATGGATTACAATTTACAAGCAATATCGAAGAAAAAAATTTCCCTTTCTTTAACATTGAGTCAAAATTTTGACCTTTTTTCAAGCCCTCTGGGATTTTCATAGGTTGACTATGGGCCAAAGAATACATGCAAGGGTGGAGAAGTGATTTTTAGAAAAAAAAATGGTTTTTATATCTTTCACATTTATTCAAAAATGTGACCTTGGGAATGGTCCTACAGGGCCCATCTTCAAACTTATTCAAGCAGTGGGGGTCTAGAATATGTGTACCAAGTTTCATTGTGATTTGTTTATTCGTTCGAGTTATCTTGTCCACTGCACCAGACAGACGCACGGACGGACAAAACGTTATTATAAAGGAGATTTCGCTGCTTCATAAATGTTAACGTCAAAATTGAATGAAATATAAAAGTACAATCAAGTGTATACCTTCAAATGCTCTTTGACTATATAAAGCCACTTCCATCATTTTATTTGGTGTGTAGTGTTCGATATTTGTTTCATTGCATTTGAAACGACAGGGAGAGACTGCCTTAGGTCCAACTGATTCTATCCAACTTCGCTTGCCGTTCAAATTCCACACAAAAAGTCGATCAAGGGCAGGGACATCAGGGCGCAATGTTATGTAGTCACCAGAACAATCTCCTTCTTTGTGAACTTCAACACAGATAGGCGCCACGGAAATGAGCTTACCAGTGATTCCATTCTCTTGGAGACTGACGCAGTGGTCCAAGTTTACCGGAAATTCCAAAAAACCACCTGGAAATAATGATAAGTGGTATCGTGATTATAATAAAGTAATTGGAATCCAGGTTAAAATGCTAAGTGTCTATTCCAAACTTCCAGTTCCAGTACAGCTTACTTGCCATCGAGGGGCGCGACATTCTTAAAAATCATGTAAATTTTGTTTTTACATTTAAAAAACGTCACAAATTCAACTGCAACAATTGTACGGGCATCAAAAGCAGCGTGGGCGCTCTATAGTGTTTTTTAAGCGTTCTAAATTCAAAAATTCATGTTACTCATGATTTTACATCCAAAAATCATTATTAAGTCAAGTGAGTCGATGCGCGGGTAAAAAATATGCCGTGCGCACTCTAGAGCGCTTCAAAGTGCCCAAAATTGAAATGTCATGTAACACGTGAGTTCATATCTACTTCACAACAGAAATTCAACTTTTCAACTTTCGTTTTTGCCGTACTAAGTCAATAAATTCAGATCAATAGGTCAAAGGTCGAAAAAGTCAAATCAAAAGTTTTAAATTTTATTTTTAAAACATTCTTTTGTTTCAACATGTTCTACAGAACTGCAATTTTAAGTTTTAAACGTATATCTTTCGCTACTTTGTTACACCCGTCTGATTTGGTTTATTTTAATTTAACATGTGCAGATTTAATTTTAACTAATGATATTTTAACAGATTTCCAATAAAAAGTTGACTGCATTGAATTTTGTTTAACTGCGAGAAAATGAAATCAATAAAAAATTTATTTTTATTTAACGTTTCACGAAATCACATTTTGTACGTAATCTCATCCGCATTATTCTAAATCGACACACAATTCATGCCTTTTTACATTTTCAATACGAAAAATGTAATTATTTTAGATTTTTTACCATCCCCGGTTCTTATGTCCAGGGAATAAGTAATAAACCATATAAAGCAAGGGTGTAACCAAGTAGCAACAAGTTTAAATTGTATTTGATTTGAATACTTTTAACCAAACAATATTTTGAAATGATATTTCGAATTTCTTTCACATCTTGTTACACCCAACTCTTCAAAAAACCAAATATGTAAAACTTAACATTTGACCTCGTTTTGTGACTATTGTGACCATATTTTGAGATTATCGGACACCATCAGTGTCTCATTCAACTTTGATCTACTCGTCAAGACCTATCTAAATATGCAAAACTTGAAATTCGACATTTTTTGACATTCAACTTCTTTAACTCATCATTTTCATGACTTTGGTAGAAAAAGTTATTACCACAGTTGAATTTAGGACGCAATGTAGATATAAAATCATATATCGTATAGTTTTTATGTATTTTGGGCTTTAAACCGCTTATAACCTTGACTAGGGCACTGGATTTCAATGCAATTTTTTTTAAATATAAAAAACCGCGTGCCGATTTGTTTGTTTGTTTGAAAGTTATCGCCGTGATTGACAGACAAGACGGGCGGACAGACCGTTCCAATAAAGTAGCATTCACAACTTAATATTAGTGGACAACTGAATGCTGCTTAATGATTTTGTAAAACAAAAATATTCAATTACTAAAGGTGGCTTTTTTCTTTTGATAATTCTAGTTCAAAACCATACAAAAATGTCTGAATAAGTCGGCAATTCACGAATTGCGATTTGTTTGAATTAAAGCACCTCAGGCCAGTTTGTGAGTCATTCTTATATGTGACAATATTGTTTTTGATGGGGGCATTTTTTCATAGAAGACAAGCACTAACAATAGAAATCGGGCTTCAGTGGCCCCCAATAGGAGTGATACCATTCAATCCTGTACAAGTACCTCTATTAAATACAATTATTTTACTGGCCTCAGGAATTACTGTTACATGGGCCCATCACAGTCTTATGGAGAGTAATTTCTCACAAACTAAAAATGGGTTAGTATTAACAGTTACCTTGGGAGTTTACTTTACATCTCTCCAGGCGCTATTTTGTACATTTCAGAGTGACTCACCTAAGGAAACGTTTTCCTTGGGAATGTTTGATTTTAA
The DNA here is from genome assembly GCA_034696405.1 of Isotoma caerulea. NCBI lineage: Eukaryota > Metazoa > Arthropoda > Collembola > Entomobryomorpha > Isotomidae > Isotoma > Isotoma caerulea. The sequence goes on from JAQFZZ010001218.1 coordinate 8,967, forward strand.
TTTTGAATTTCGGGGTTTTTTTTATTTACAATTGTTTATTTAAAACAGGTCAGATTTATTGCATTCTAGAGTTTCGAAACTGTATTACACGTATTTCAATATTTCAAACAAACTACTAGTTTATTAACAAATATGTGGACAAATAACAAACATCTCATTTTAATTTTTATTCAACTTAGCAGAAATAAATTTAGAGATTATTTCAAGGCAAAGATTAATTGAGTTAACTTTTCTTAATCTTCAATACTTTGACACGTGATTTATTCAGTATCGTCAGATACTTTATGTGAATGGTAGTGGTGTCTGTCTGTCTGTCAGTCTATCAAGTAGATAACTGTCAAACGGTTTAACCTATTGACTTCAAACTTGGTATACAGGTTTTACGTGGCCTTCCACAAATATGATTCAAAAAATGAGGTTAACTGGACCACTCCCAATGGGGGCTTAGCTGAAACGCACCCCACTGAATATGCTGAAGTCCCTTCGTGTGTTAGTCTATTCAGCCTGTAACTTTTTAACGGTTTAAGATATTGACTTCAAACTTTATATGTAAGGTTTATGGGGCGTTCCGCAGACATGATTAAAATATTTTCAAATTGCCCCCAAATTTTCAATTTGCTTCAAATATTTCAAATCGTGCCAAAACGCTTCAAATTGCCCAAAATGTTCCACATCGCCCCAAATGTTTCAAATTGTCCAAAAATAAGTTTTTAAGGTTTACAATAAGTTTTAGTCTTAAAATAGGGTTTAAAGCTTTAAAATTAAGCTTTATCTGACGATACTCGGTTAAATATTTGAGTTGTAAGGTTGGTTTACCTTCACTTCTGGTACTAAGGATGACCTCATTGAGCCCAACAGACGATGAATGGTCCACAAGGACAACAAATAATGCAACGTAAATCCATTTCGAGAAATTTTTAATGAGACAGATATTCCCATTTTGCATTTTTCAATGTATTTATTTGTCTAAGCGAATGGGGCACTATCACACGGATTCTTTTATACCAATTTCTAACCGCTCTTTTGAAAATGTTTTATTATGTCAGGCATTTAGGAAATTTAACCTCAGAGAGTTAAAACGAGAAATGAAATTCCAGTATTGTTTTATTCTTAATACAGAAAAGGATTTTTAATCGTTATAATTTAAGCCAATTAATTTTTAATTTTTTAAAACAATATTTGAAAAAACGATTCCTTAGTATACATGTGAATATATTGCACTTGCAAATATGATAAAAGAAAAGAAATGAATGAGCTGACTGGGTTATTCTTTATATTCTTCCTGCAAGTTTTTGCAAAACTATTTTACTTTACACAGAACAGATGTTTTTTTGCGAGGGGGATATTCAGCCTCACTCAATTTCAACCAGATTAATAGAACGTGATGATGAATAAGTGCAGTTCAGGTCCCACACAACTCATTATATCATTCAATAAACCAATGTTATTCAGACTTAAATAAGGAAGGACCAAAAGATAGGAGTTGTAAGGATTTTTTAGGAGAGTGATTAAGTGCGGAAGCGAAGCGAAAGCAAGGCCTCAGGCAGGGGTTGACCTTTTGACATGCGGTTTTTCGCGTTGGACTTGTTAAATTAATTTAGCCTTCGCTATTGAAAATTAGCGCGCTACGACAAAGCGCACTGGTCGCGCTTAAGAGCGCTTCAAAGCGCAGAGTACCTAAAAATCATGAAATATATGATTTCATATCTAAGAAGCGTCAGAAACTCAACTGTAACAACCGTTTTTGTCCTACGAGGTCAGGGAGGTCACAAATTGAGGTCAAAAAAGGTCAAATTTCAAGTTTTATATATTTGGATAGCTCTTGAATAGGAGATCGAAATGAGATAGGACCCTTATAGTGTACGATGACCCCTAAGGTCACAAAATGAGGTCAAATTGCAATTTTTGTATATTTGGATAGATCTTGACGAGTGGAACAAGATGAGATAGGACACTTATAGTGTAGGATGATCTATAAGGTCACAATGAGATCAAAGGTCAAATTTCAATTTTTACATATTTGGATAGGTTTTGACGAGTATGTCATGCTTTGACATGTATAACAGACGACAGACAGGAAGATATCACACATAAACACACTGTGTCATTTAAATTTATAATTCTCGTATTCAGTTCACGCGCTTCCGCACTTGCATATACTGTTTACCAAGAGTTTATTTGGATAAGGAGTTGTAATGAGTTAGACTATTTGAAATCATTTGGGGCTATTTGAAAAAAAAATTAGATCTATTTGAAATGAACTGGGGCTAGATGAGACCATTTGAAACAATGAGGGTGTCATAGAAAGGAAGCAGTGATGGAGTAAAACCAATAGCAAAGAAGAAAATTTTCCCTATCTTTAACATTAGGTCAAAATTCTGACCTTTTTTCAGGCGCTTTGGAGTATTCATAAGGCGACTCTGGGTCAAAGAAAACATGTGTGGTGGAGAAGAAGTAATTAAAAATTTTTTTTTTCCCTATCTTTAACATTGGGTTAAAAATTGAACCTTTTAATTGTGACTTTGGATGGTCTTACAGGGCCCATCTACTAACTCATCCAAGCATTATGAAAGTTTCAAATTGTTGCAATCACAACTGTATAACTTGAACATTAAAGTTTTTCAACGGCAGCCTAATTGTCTATATTTTAAAACCTCGGATGGGGTACCTTAATGAACACTATACCGCAAACTTACAAAGCTTCCGTGCGCGCTCCAAAGCGCTCAAAATTGAAAAAAGTCATGTTATACATCATATTAGATCATCATTTCAAAGTCCACTACTATGGTTGCGCGCACAATAAAGCATCTGTGCGCCCTCCAAAGCGCTTCAAGTCGCTGAAAAGTTTAGTTTTTCCATTAAAAAATTACGTCAAAGCCAATTGAGTGCTTCCAATTCTGGACGCCTCCTCCACATCCACCCACAAGTTTAAACTGCCTTTAGGACAACTTAATTCTTGAATTAATTAGCATTTCTGGACAATTACGGTTGCATTAACATTTTCAAAAACAAATAAACCATATCAAAACGGACATAAAGAAGTAGCGAAAGGTCTTTGTCGACTTTTATTAGATTTGAGTAGAACTTTTTGAAACAAAAGAACATTTTAAAACGAAATTTGAAAACTTTGAAACAATTGATTTTTATCTACTAT
>JAQFZZ010001219.1:0-12119 GCA_034696405.1 Isotoma caerulea
CCCACTGCTCTCCACCCACACCTTCTCTCGTCTCCTACGAAAACACAGACAGACACGTACTTTATGAACAACCCTTCGTGCAGCGAGAGTGGAATGGGATGCGCCCTCACTTACCCGATGTTGTGAGCGAATGCCGAGGGTGAAGTAGCCACTGGAACTGCCCCCCCATCCACACCCCCTTCAGAGTCACCTTTCAGCTTCATGACTTGAGGGGCGTCCCCTGTGGGAGGACGCTTTTTTTTCTCCTCCTCCTTCTTCTGTTTCGCTTTTTGAGTTGTTGGAGTTAGGTGGGAGGGGCATGCCCACCTTCCGTGGCATCGTGAGGAACTCTGCTCCCAGGGGGTGTGCTAAGTCACAGCGTGGAAGTGTCACGTTCCCTTCTACAGAGGGCGCCTCTCCCCTATGGCGCCCCCTACCTTTCCCGTGTGGTGGCCCCTGCAGGGGCGTTCACCACCAACTTGGAGTGGAGCCATTTGAGGTGGCAGTCGCACGAACTGACGTTCTCGAGACGGAGAGCGAGTGCGCCCCTCCCCTCCAGCGCCCTCCCATCCACCCACTTCAGGGGGTTCCAACCTAAATTTACCACTTGGAGGGAAGTGAGACCCTGCAGGGCCGAAAGGTGCAGTGACTCTAGCTGATTGTGGGCGAGGTTGAGGGTGACGCAATTAGTAAACCCTTCGCAGGGCGCTTCCATGTCTTCCAGCGCCCACCACAGCCCATTCCAACTGAAGTCCCTGTAAACACAGACAAACGCTTTGAGCGCCCACTCAATGCCATACGCTTAATACAATAGACGCTTAAACTTACAGCGACTCCAGTTTCTTCATGGGGAGAAACGCTTCCTGTTCGATAGACTCGGTCTGGTTGTCTCAGATGAAAGTGTCGAAGACGCTCGAGACCTTTGACGCTGCCCCGAATGATTCCTATCAAAGCGTTCTCACTCAAATCCCAAGAAATAGAAAGCGTGTCAAAGTTCCCATTCGTTTACACCATTTACACTACAAAGGAAGGGTAAAGGTTAAGCGTGCAGCGTTTGGAGTTCCTCCATGTACTCCCAGCAGTCGGACTCGATCTCACTCACAGCGTTCGTGCTCAAGTTGAGCGTGCGCGGAGAACAAAGAGCGTAGAGCCAACGCTGATTACATTTCCATCTAAATATCTACGTAGAGAAAGAAACAAAGGAATGTCAAGAAATGTCTTGGTATTTCGGAAATTCCATTCCAGATTTGAGATAAACCAGAAACGAATTTTGGAAAAGTCTCAGAAACAATTACAAAAATCCAATGCTTACTTCATGTATGCATTTTGAGCCGATTTTTAATATTTTACTTGTGACGCTTCTTTTAGCATATTCTTTTCAAATTGTTTATCTCAATTTTGCAAAGGTTAAACATTTCAGTCAAAATATTCAGCATATACTTTGCACATTTATACCTAATAAGAATATAAAAATCGTATAAAACTAAAAGTGGCGTATTTCTATTTATTCTCAGCTACATTTTCAAAGCGATGTTGAAATTGTTAAAATTCTAAAAATTTGTTCCTCATTGAGCCTTGTTTTAGTATTTTTATTCAGTCGGGGATTAAAAACTCTTAGTAAATTTTAAGTTTTTAAAAATCTCAACGTTTCCAATTACTGATTCAAAATCAATTTTAAAATTAAGCTTAAATTTAAATAGAAAGGGAGCCCCTTATTTTGGTTGTGTACTTTTCCAAATGGCGAAACAAGAAAGTAAGTGCTACGCGCTGTTTCATATTTACGAATGCTGAACTGAAATTAAGAAGGTCGTTCTTTTCAAATTAGTTTGTAGTTGTAATAATGTATTATAGAGGAAAATTAGTTGTTCCTTCGTAATAATTTAAAACTTAATATAGTGCACTATCAACACAGAAAATAAGACCGATTTTTAAAACTTCATAATCTTCCTTATTTTATATCTTCTAAAGTGTTTTACAGAACCTGACCTCTGGCAACGTCAGAGTGGACAGTGACAACAAAAAATAAAATTTAATTTTGAATTTACCAATAAAGTGACGTTGGTTGATGGGCTTATCATTTCCCATTTCACGTGACACTTTATACCATTATCAGGTTCTATTCACTTTATTCAAACAAGTTGTTTGGTGGAGACTTAAAGTCATAATCAAATGCTTAATGAGTTTAGTCCATGGCTATTCTGAAAAATGATCATTGAATGGCAATTGGCAATTAGTTTAACATATCGAGGTCTGCAGGATTTGATAAAGATTGTAAATGGGATGAACCACTACAAATAATTTGCTTGTGGGATGCCTAAAATGTTGTTCATTTCGTAATTGGATATTTTGTTCCAGATAATCGCCTTATCTTTTTTGATAAACCAAATATGATATTCTATCATTTATCAACATTTAATATGGAAAGTGGTCAAATGAGTGCTTTCTTTTGCCATTGAGTAATACACTTACGAATCTACACAACTGATGGTTTATATTTTAACATTTAAGTACAATTTTTTTACTATTTAATTAAACTTGTCCAACAGTAAAGTTCAAGTTTCCAATTGCTGTAAAAGCCTTTACATAAAAATCCTTCACTCAGATTTCCGGTTAAATCTCAATATAATATGTCAAAACGAAGTGGTCCGTACCAACTGGATTTCAACATCGAACTACCTCGAATTGTGAACGTGCTTATAAAAGACAGGAATCTTGTGCGAGATTGGATACAGTTTTGTACTGAGTTGTTGGGTGTGAACGAGCCCAATGTTGTTCAGTGGGAACTGGGATTCAGAAATGGCACATTAAAGCCATACGAACTTTTCCTGAATATTTGTTTAACATGGAGATCCAAAAGAGGGGATGTGGCCACCTTTAAAGCACTCTGTCAATCCCTTAGGAAAATCCATAAGATTTTGGCTGCAGGTACCTAACTATTCCAATCTTAAATACTTTTACCCATTCATGTTACGATAAGGAGTGCAAAAATCTATCTATGAATAAATATTGTAACTGTGGCATGACACTTCACACCCCGCACTTTATAAAGAGTACATAATTCATAGGATTTTAAAATTCATACAATTTATTTTTGTCGGCGCTTGCATTTTCGTTTACTTGCATTCATTCTAAATTTTAGTTTATTCATTTATTTACTTTTTTAAAGAATCTCTGGAAATGGAGTTTTGCCCATCGACATCATCCAAGAAAAACCGGTGCTGGCCTCTGTGGTTTAAAGTGGGACAACTGAACAAACATTATGTGGGTCGAGGCCGAGAGTTAAAACAACTTCAACAGAGTTACGTTAACCCAGATGATAAGATAACTCTGATAAGTGGACTAGGTGGAATTGGTAAAACCGAATTGATGAAAAAGTTTGCATCTGATTTGCAAAAAACTGGAAATGTGAGTTGCACGTTGTTCCAAGGTGAAACTGAAGGAAGTGTCAATCAATCTTTGATCAGTTTGGCAAAGGAAATTGGAATAAACACGGAAGATGTGGAAGGGAAGACTCGCAAGACTCCCCAATTATTTAAAGAATTAGTCGCAAATGTCAGTGCGAATGAATTTTCATCTTGGCTTGTGATATTCGACAACGTGGATGACCTTCACCCTGACCTACTCGCTTGTCTCCAACTCATCAATGAAACTGAAGACACGTTCACCATTCTCACTTCAAGGAATCGGTCGATTGCACAAGAAGACTGGAAGTTGATTGAAATCGAAGAATGGGAAACGGAAGACGCGATTGAATTCGTCAAAAGGTCCTTAGGAATTGATACAACCGAAGAAGATGGTTTAATTGTCGAACTTTGCGATAAATTGCAAAATCACGCGCTAGCGATGCAACAGGCAGTGGCGTACATCATTCAACAAAGACGGAAGTCTTTCAAAGGGAATTCTTACTCACTCAGAGATTACATCAACGAATTTGACGTTGGAGGGAAAAAGACGACTCAATTGTTGGATCATGAATTGAGCAAGACTTTGCATAAATTTGCCAAGACGACGTTCGTCACGTGGGACATCACAATCGCCAAAATGAAAGAGACTCAAGAAGAAGTTGGTAGGTTGGCTTGTTCGATTTTGGACTTTATTGCGTATCTTGATCCGACTGGAATTCAATTTGAATTTTTAGTCAAATGTGTTAAACCAGTTGAAAAATTTAGTAAAACGGTAGAGTGTGCAGTGGAATTGCTGAAAGCGTACTCTCTCGTAAAAGTAGAGAATGAAGAAATTTTTATTCATCGTCTTGTGCAGGAGGTTATTCGACTGAAAGTGAATTCCTTAGAAGCAGAATTCTCCCTTCTCGAATCACTTATCGTAGTTATCCAAACATTTCCACTGTTTTCTAGATCGGAACTTGCTCATGTGCTCAGCGTGTGGAAATATTCCTCAAAACACGAAAACTTCATTCGAAAATACCCAGATGCGCCTTTTATAATTTTCAACAGACTTGATAACTTTGGGTTAATCTCGGAAATGTTCGATTTTGCATTTTTGAATTACAGAAGATTTGTGGAAATTCTAGGGGAAGACCATCTGACCACTTGGGAAATGAAACAAAGTTTAGCTGAAGCTTTGGATGAGAAAGGCGAATGGGAGAAATCCCTTGAAATCTACAAAGAACTGTGGGAGAAGCAGAAGGAATTGCTAGGAGAAGAAGACGAAGACACACTCAACACAGCGGACAACATGGCTGAAGTTCTTTGGAAGCTTAATAGACTTGCAGAGGCAGAGGAGTTGTTGGAGAAAGTGTGGGAGTCAGAGAAGGAAACTCTTGGTGAAAATCATCCATCCACGATGAATACGAAGCACAGTCTTGCACTCGTGTTGAGTGACAAAGGAGAAGTAGACCTGGCTTCGATAATGTACAACGAAGTGTTGGAGTGGCAGAAGGAGGAATTAGGCGAACGACATCCAGACACTTTAGCCACAAGAAATAACATTGCTTACTGTCTCCTTGACAAAGGGAAATATTTGGAAGCAAAGGAAATCTTGGAAGATGTTTGGGAGTTGAGTAAGTCGGATTTGGGAGAGGAACATCCAATCACAATCGACTATATGCACTCGTTAGGGGAGACACTCTCCAAACTTCCTGGACAGGAGAAAAAAGCTGTTCAATTTCTACAACAAGTTCTCACCCTGCTGAAGAAAATTCGTGGTGTGAATCATCCACTCACACTTGAAACTGAACAATTGGTACAGAAAATAGAGGGAAAAATCGGAAGCAGATAACACAAGGCACAAGGTGTGAAGTTTCAGAAATTGTTGTTTGTTCACAAATTACGTTTAGTCACAAATTAATTGTGTTTTTATTTATTCAACGTTTTTGGTTCATTTCGATGTGGGTTTCAGTGCAAAGACGAAAATACCTGGTTCCTTTAGGCTATTCAATTAATGTAAACAGAAATACAAATTATTATTAAATAAACCATTGAAAACGGGGTGTAACCAAGTAGCGAAAGCTATAAGTTTTAATTCTATTTTATTTGAATACTTTTAAACAATAAAACATTTTGAAACGATATTTCGGATTTCTGTCAAATCTGTTTTCAACAACTCTTCAATACCTATCCAATATGTAAAACCTGACCTTTGAATTTGTTTTGTGACCTTGAAGGTCTACTAAAGTGTTGTAAAGAACTTATTATCGCATAATTTTAAAGATAAAATAAACAAATTCTAAAAGCAAATGAAATGTACCCGGTTGAGCTGGCGAATCTTTTTATTTGTTGAAATAGTTTTTCTTCATCAGCTGAACGTTTCACCCAGTGAAATAATTAACTCCACTTCATTTATGCATAGCCCTTCGTCCACTGTAAAAAGGTTGATGAAATGTGATTGCACAGTGAAACCTCGGCGGAGTCGTCCAAAATTAAAAGGAATGTAAGAATAAATGGACTATTTCTGAATGGCAAAATAAATGTTGAGATTTATGAACGATACTGATAGGGGCGTTCAGGGGCGTAACAATAAATAAACTCTCTCTACTCTGCTTATACTTGGTAGGTAATTGGAATTAAAAAGTAGATTCACTTTGATCACAGCTGCATTTTCATTTACAATTTGTCTAACATTTCCTCCCTCAATGATTTATGAACAGGCCTTTCGCACACGTTACTATTTACACGGCTCTTTTCTCCATTTAAAACTCTATTTAAAATTAATGTACAATTTCTCCTTTTGAAAATTAATTCAGGCTGTCAAAAATGTAAGTTTGGGTGGGTGGGACGGCTACACGGCCGTTGGGTGGGAGGGGCGTCACACCAACAAACAATTCCAGTCAGTCTAATTTACAGTGTGAGGCCTTATAATAATGTCAATCTAGTAATAATTAAGAAACGGAGCTCCTTTATGCGAATCACTTTTCTGTCTGTCTGTCTGTCTGTGACACGATAACTCTCGAACGGATGGACTTATTGGGATAAAACTTTGTACACATGTTCTAGACCCCCATAGCTTGGAAGACTTTGTAGATGGGCCTTGTAGGACCACCCGCAAGGTCACAATAAAAAGGTCGAATTTTAGACCCAATGTTAAAGAAAGGGAAAAATGTTTTTTTTTTAAATTTGTTCCTCCTCAACCACCACTTTGTTTAGGTAACATATAGGGACCCCAAAAAAAACCCAGATGGGGCACTCCACCCCCTTAAGGCATACCCCCTAAAATTTTTTAACATAGGCAAATGGGTTATCGCCGGAATGCTTAAGATTTGGGTGAAACAATAGTGATAATTAAAATTTGAAATGTTACACTATTGGCGCGAAGATTCAAATGTAAACAATTATTTTCATCGGATAGGTCAATCTAAATGAAATTTTGTTTATATGGTCTAAGGAAATATTAATACGACTCCACTTAAAAAAATTTAATATTGCGGCGCTAAATTAAAATTTTTTAAATTTTCTGACACAAATTCAATTCAAACGTTACAAATTCAATTTTAAACTTGCAGAATCATTTCAAACGATTCTAAACGGTTTGCTCCGCTCCTTTTTTACACGACTGTTTACACAATGGTTTATTTCCGTATTTAATTGTCTTGAAAAAATGTAATTGATCATTTTTCATCACAATATTAGTTTCATTTTCATTTCATGTAGGATTGTAATAAAACGATAGCCCAGAAAACCCGGGTAAAGAACCCTAGTGATAAGTAAGAACCACTTGGAATGAATATGTTTAGTATTGTTTAGTTTATAGAATGTCTATGATTTTGTGATTCCTCTAATGCCACATTCATATTCAATTAACTTTAGAATCTTTTCAATTTTATTTTTAAAATATTTTTTATATACTTTTCTCAAAGGTTTATTTTATTCCGTTGAGTGGAAATACATTGTTCTAAAAAGTTCATTGCAATTAATCGACTTTTCTTTGTGCATTTGTATTAGTCTGCAAAAAATATATTAAAATACTTTTAACAGAGTTAAGCTTATCTTCCACCGAAGATAACCACCTTCAGCATACTTTTTTTGTTCCACGCTTATGCAAGGTGTGACACAGATTTGTGTTAAACTCAAGGTAAGTTATATCATTGACGCAGTGCAATTCTGAAAAGAATCAACTTAGAGTTAGTTCCTCGTTGATCATTAATAAATAATACTCGGAAAAGACATTTTTCTTTCAGAGAATGTAGAGAATCACCTTGCATATTCGAAATGCATTGGGGAAAGTGGTTCGACTCTCCATCTTCCCAAAAAACTATTTCACCCGGTACGAACAATTCATCCGGAAGATCACGCGACACGGAAGTTGCAAATTGCATTTACCCGGGTAGAAAAATACAGAAAGTACGTGGGGAGCAGACTCAACAAATACGACGTTTTGAAAGAGTTCAGTCGGAGTTTGTTCAACCCTTTAACCATCACTCACTCCAGATAACCTACGCACTATGTATGAAATACATTTAATCACCCCGCAAAAATAAATAAAAACGCCCACGGTTCTAATGCAAACCTCCAGGTTACTTTCTTAGGGAAATTTCTAAAACCCTCGGGACGATTCTGTTTTCCATACTACTGGGTCGTTTTTTTAATATTTCTTTTTTCTGAATTCCGGGACGTTTCTATTAACTTTTTATTTTGTTCACGGGGTCATTAATATATGTTCCAGTGTAAATGCTTAAGAGTAAAAATAGCTAACTGTCGCTTGTCAGTATTATATTTTATTTTATTCACCACAAAAAGCAAATTAAAATCCAAAAAAATAAGACAGCCACCATGGAATTGCGAAATATGAATCCTGAGAATAACTCCCTGGGTTAAATAATTTACTCTCTTTGCTTTCTCAAGGTTTATTAAAACTGTGAGGCGTTTCTTTTCTCCATACCGTGGCAATTTCATTAATTTTTCGAGGTTTGAATTTGTTTCTTGAGGTGACTACATCTGTCTCACCACAAACAAACAAGAGCAATTGTCACTTTTCATTGTTATACATTTTAAAAACTTCCCATTCTTTCCTTCATGTGCATGAATAAAATAATCCAGAATGTAGACAAGTTCAGCCCTGGAGTAGAGAAACCTCCAGGCAGCGCAGTTTGCAACTCCCAGAAGGTGGCGCGACAGATGAAAAACACTAAATTGTACAGCATCGCCAGCCACAGTACTAAAATCCACTGGAAAACAATTAAACACCCCGAAACATCTTTTACAATCTACCCACATCAATAAAGTATGAAATAAGAGAATTGGAGTTGTAGTTTTGATGATGAGACTAAATGAGTTTGCTTTGCATCATGCACTTCATGCAAGCTCAAAAATGACACTTACATCACTCATTCAATGATAAAGATGTGGAATTGTTGGACTTGGAAACAGTTGAACCACCCAATGAAAAAGCTGATAAAAATCATGGATAATCTCGAGTTAAATTTTATATTGAATTCCTGATGGTCAAGTCCACGAAGTAAACTGCTTTAACCTTTTATAACCTCATATACTTTAATTATATTTTACTCTAACCTTTTAAACTGTTCCCAGATTAAATTAAGTCTGAATAAAATTTAAATTTTGATTGAAATGAATTCTGGAAAGCTGAATAAATATCTGCAAAATAATTTGAGCAATACAAAAGAAGTAAAAATAAAAAATAAATTTAAATTTAAATCGTAATTTACTTTATTAATTAAAACTCAATGGTTTAATTTAAAGTAAACATGAGGATTTTATCCGTTGCTTTGAATGTGTTGGTTGAGTATAGGACATTTCCAAATTAAATGGAGGGAGTGAGAAATCTTTGGAGATTCTACAACTTCTTGTGATTCTACAGACAAAAGTTTCAGGTGGCAATCATCCAGACAATATTTCTATTCAAAAATGTTTTAATGAAAAAGCGGCCCAAAGTGGAACAAACTGAAGGGTAGCATTTTGAATTTCTGAAGTTCGGTGGCTTTATAAATTCGGCTTGCATTTAATTACCCCCCAAAACAAATGAAAAATCTGGAAAAAATAATAAAAATAGAATTCCTTAATCTATGGGATTGTAAGGGGTAAGATAAGTTTTGTGAAAATCTCTACTTCGGAATTCTTTAATAAACAATATTTTTTACACAAACTATCAACTGTTTTCAAAACTAAAAAATCATTTTTCACTGAATAAACAAAGGCATGACGACACTGAATCCAAATTGTATCAAATAAATTTGAGTACGGCTGTAATGGAATTGAAGTAAAGTAAGCTTGTAATCAGTCATTTGATAAGTTTCATTCACTTTGGCTTTTTAGCCCGAGCCAGGGCTTGTGAGATTTTCTTATCTTGTTCGTGTGTCCACCCATGTGTCTGTGTTACGATAACCCAAGTACACCTTAATCGATTGACTTGAAATTCGGTACACATAGTAGTTAGGCTAATGTGACGACCGAGTTCAAGATGAGTGTGATCGGATTGTTTGGAGACCGGTGGGAGTGACCCCAACTAGTCACTCACTAATATATATATTTTTTTTAAGTATATTGGAAAGACCCTATTAGGTCACCCTTGGGGGTTTTATTAAAATCATGCGAATTCGCTGATTTTGGTTGAAGGGTAACTATAGGGAAGTTTTGGAAAGATATTAGTTATTTTCAGAATTAAAAATGGTATGGACTCTATAGCGTGACATTCGAGTTTTACTCGTAAGGATTCGTTCTTTTTTGGCAATGGGCAACAAAAATCATTTATAATGGGAACAAATAAACGTTGAAACTGAAAAAAAATACGCTCAAGCGCGTCTCCATCCCCGAACTCTGACATTGAAACAAAGTATATAAATAAAAAAAGCGCTTATTTAAACCTTTCAGCCTCTTAGGGCTTTTCGTAGGGTGACTATCGGTCAAAATAAACATGCTATAGTGGAGAAATAGTAATTTAAAAAAACGTGTCTTATCTTACACATTGGGTCAAAAATGTGTCCTTTTTATTGCGGACTTGGGGCTGGTCCTCAGGGCCCATCTGCAACCTCATCTAACCTATCGTGGTCTAAAGGAAGTGTACCAAGTTTCATTTAGACATGTCAATCCGTTCGAGAGTTATAGTTTCCACGGACACACAGACAGACCAAACGTTATTATAAAAGAGCTTCGGTCCTGACACGATCCTGAGTTAATCGGTCAATTTGAACAGAAGTTATGCATAACAGATTGCTTTTGGTAGTTTTACCGAAATACACTCTTTTGCTATATATATAAACTTTTACTCTAAACTTTCTTATCAAACGATAGATAATGGATATCCAGGCGTGAAGAACTTCAAAGTACAAAGGTTATCAAATAGATAACCCGGTTCAACAAAAATTTTCAATGTATTTTTGTATGCTCAGTTTCCGCATCGAACCAAGTGCAACTTGTGTTTCCCTTCTTGTGGACATCGTGTGTGAACTTTTTGGTCAATTCTGTTTTTCCAATTCCACCCAGTCCATTTATCAGAATTATCTGGTCACTTGGGTTATCGAGCCACTTTTGAAGTTGATTTAACTGCTTGAGTCGACCGACAAAGTGCTTGTTCACTCATCCCACGTTAAAAAAGAGAGGCCACAAGGACTGTGTCTTATATGAAGTGGATGTTGCACCGAATTCACTTTCCAACGATTCTGTTCCAAATGGATTCATTCAAAAATTAAAATTGTTAAAGAAGCAATGGAATGAAATCTACAATTCGAACTGAAGTAAAAAATAAACCAGTATACACTTTGCAATTTGAGAGCAGAGATCAGGAATATCGCCTTTTTTATCCAAATATATGCAATTTTTCCTTTTGTGAAAAATTGTAGTTTAATAATACTGAGATGAATAAGTGGAAGGAAGTTAAGTTTGTTACCTGAAGCTGACACTTTTCGGATGTTTCGCAGGGTTTCACAGAGTGAGTTCAAAGTGGCTGCATCTCCCTTTTGAGATTTCCAATTACCCAGAATTTGCATGAAGAGTTCGTAGGGTTCTAAAGCTCCAGTGTTAAAGGTATTTTTCCACTGAACAAACTTGGAGTCGACCACACCCAACTCGTCGTACAATTCAGTCCAACTTTGAATAATTGAATATTATAATTATAATTTCTATAATAATAATAAAGAAGTTATGATGGCATAGCATATAAGTACCAACTTTTTATAAAATCTTAAGAATTCGAATTTCGTAAGCATACAATATAATGTTAATTGAACCTAGACGCCTTGTCACAAATTGCTATTTTGAAATAGAATGGATTGTGGTATTTTAAAGAAACTATAGGATTTTCGTAGCACATATATACGATTTAGCATCAAGCGCAATAAATCTACAAGTGCTTACACAGTTTTTCAAAAGTTTCAAGTTTTGAGGGTTTTAGATAATATACTTTTTAAAAAATTACTCAGTGTCCATCACGTTTTAAGGCTTATAAGAGCAGTGTCATAAAATTCCTAGCATGGAATGTCGTTTGTTTGTCCATCGCAAATTTCTTCTTTTTTTCAACGTAAACTACAATAAAACCCGAATTAAGAGAAGGAATTTTAGAAAAATGTTTTCCTTACCTTTAAAATTGGGTTAAAAATTTGACCTTTTTATTAGGACCTTGGGGGTGGCCTTTACAGGGCCCATCTACGGATTTATTCAAGTGGTGGGGGTCTAGAATATGTGTACCAAGTTTCATCCTGATATGGCAGTCCGTCCGAAAGTTATCCTGCA
>JAQFZZ010001220.1:0-12115 GCA_034696405.1 Isotoma caerulea
AATAAACTAAAGCATGCAAACCTCTGTCTTTCCGCTATCTAATT
Source organism: Isotoma caerulea (assembly GCA_034696405.1). Classification (NCBI taxonomy): domain Eukaryota; kingdom Metazoa; phylum Arthropoda; class Collembola; order Entomobryomorpha; family Isotomidae; genus Isotoma; species Isotoma caerulea. The sequence goes on from JAQFZZ010001220.1 coordinate 45, forward strand.
TAATCTCTGAAAGCGAAACTTATATGGTTTCATCATCAGATCCAAAATTGGTTAATGAAATCTCTAGCAGGGCGGACCCACTTTTAATGTCTCATTCGCATCCAGAAACAAGAAAATAATAAATGCGATTTCAATACACTAATTGTACGGATTGATCAGACTGCTATTTCATTATAAGCCATGAAAACATTATATTTATTATGCATTAGGAAGAGATAAAATGTATATACTTAAGTATTAAAGAGGAAGGGAAGTCCAAGTCTACAAAGTCGTCTTGGACATAAAATTGAGGACGACTCGACTGTCTACTACAAATCTGCACTGCAGTCTGCAGTACATAGTACCAATAACCACTAACAATATACCAATATACCAACACTATATAATAAGTTACTTTCAAACTTCAACATTTATTGCTTCTTCCTTACTAATCGTAAGTTATAGGATTGTATGGCTTGTTAAAAATGGCAATATTCTATAATGCAAAGCTATTTCGTTAACGTTACTGTTAATTTAATTTGGCAAAGTTATAATACGTCAAACTAATTGACTTAAATAAATATTTTTAGCGAAATGTCCTAAACATAAATTTTGCGATTTAAAGGGCAAGGTGAACTGTAATTAGTAAGAATGAATGATAATGTAATGACTTATTTAATCATCACAATAACAATAACAAGATATCGTCATCGTAGAATAATATTCTTATCTCATTCATATGCAGTCAAAACAAATATATGCCTTGCAGCTATTTGGGTATCAAATAATATTGTTAAAATTTAAACTACCTCATATCATGTTACATGTACCATTTATTTTCTTTTTATGAATGAGAAATCCCATTGTAAATGTGAACCTTGCCTCTTGTCGTTTCATAAATAGCTTTTGCTAAATATATTTAGATAATTATAAACTATTATGAACATGGAATTGTTGATAGTAATATTGGACACATTCAAAGATCTCGTCAAATTTCTTGTTTTTATGACTTACTTAATTGCTGCGACTCGACAAGGTTTTTTAACACTGTCAGGTCAAGCACTGAATAGTTACTAGGAAAATGATAATAATCCCCTTCATGGATAATTAATTTAATAATTGTAATGATCATGATGTTTTTTCGGTAAATAAATTTGCTTCGGCAATTTCATAAATTTAATAATTTAAAATGTATGACTATTAGTAAACCTGTCGAAACAATTAAATTAAGTTTTGATACATACTAGTTTTTGTAGTATTTTGCGTGAAGCATGTAAAAATATGTAACTTCCTATGTGGTCTGGATAAATGATAATTACAGTTGAATGAAACCCATGAAGACCAATTGAACGGGTTGAAAATTGAGAATGAGGCTGTGGGAAAAAATTGACTTCTATCATCATGGATCGCATCATGCTTGATCATCATATTAAAAGCTAAGGGAATTTCTACATGAATCATGTAGAGATATTATGGTCGTGCTTCGTTTATCAGATCATGTATAGTTGCAGATGCCTTTTATTTTGCCTCTATCCTAAGAACTAGTTGGTCAAATTTTTTACACTGGTTTTCGCAATATCGATCTTTGTCTAGACTCTAGACGGGTTGACTACTTTTAAGATTGGTACTACTACAATTGTTCCTTCACCATTAACTTATTTTCTGTACTACTGCTTGATAATGCTTTAAGTTATTTGTATTATCCTTGTGCTTAAATTTCCTATTCACAAGCATTATGGTTTAGGAACTAAATTGTTTAACTATCGCATTTGATGAAGTGTTCCAGCAACGTCTCCAAATTTTTATCGCGTGACATTTATTTGATTGCATAAAGAACAAAGTATGATATCTTTGATAAAGGAAGCATAGAACGGAAGAATTGAACAGAATGGCTGTATTAAAATCATTTTATGTGTTTACTGGCTGTATCAATAAATTGGCAAGGGCAGCTTTTGAAACAAGCAACGTGTTCCTTTTCGTGAATGATATTTTTATCTAAATGAAAATGGAACTAAGCACTTTTTATAACCATCAATAATTTTTTTGTTACAGGACCTGTACTGAATGGGCACACGTTACTGTCATTTTCATACGCGGGGAACAATGCCTATGGAGTTGGTGTTCGTGTCAAAAAGGCTTATCTTTGGGTCAAAATGGAGTATATGTCATCAATTGGAAGACATTTTGGACACTTGCTACATCCAAAAGGGGTCAACCTATACATCTTCCAGGTTAACGGCAATTTCTCACAGAAAGGAAACTCGCATCATCAAATTGTTCATCTTAATGGCCAGGTGCGTACATTTATGCTTCCGGATCGTTAATGACACAGCTTTATGAAATTAATATATGTATGAAAGTGTAGCGTTTACTCTAAACGGCTAGAATACATGCATAGTAAAAAGCATGGTTATATGTTGAGTTGAGATTGTTAATTTGATTAAAAACCAGTAGCATGAATAAATTTGACAAGTAAATGTTACAGCTAACAAAACCCAAGGCAGTAGTAAGAGTCGCTGCTTTTGAAACCGGTTTACTTACAAGATTAAATTTTCATTGTAGGAAGTGAATTTGGAGTTGGTGAAAAAGAGAACGATTTTGTTGGACTCTCTGGGGTGGCAAAAGTTGGACATTACCCCTGCTGTTCAAAAATGGTATAACAAACAAAGTCGACACCGAGTTCGACATGCAAACAGTCATCACAGCAAGAGCCACCGGGATAAATTAACACTTTTGGTGGATTGTGCTGGCTGTGGTTACTCCATCCATCCAATAACTTTTAGTCAAGCCAATACTGTGATCACGGAGAAAAGTCTTGATGAGTCGGATGAAGCTCGAAATGAAAGGCACGAAGACTCAGACCCCCATTTTTCATCTAGAAGAAACAGACATTACAGCAGCAATAATGAACACCTTCAGTTAGATGGAACTCAGCAATATGATGAAAACAATGGAGGATACTCAAGAGATGATATGATTCTCAAGCCAGATTCGAAAGACAGCCAAACGGCGAATGCCACAGAGCTCCCATTTTTAATTTTGGAGACAGAATCTTCTCCAAATTTTAAACGAAGTAGACGTAGAGCTCTAGAATGTAGTCCTAGAGTAAAACATTGTTGTAAGCAAAGGTTTTACATTAGTTTCCGAGACTTGGGTTGGGACGACTGGATTATCGCTCCCAAAGGTTATTATGCAAATTATTGTCGGGGTCACTGTGGTGGTCCCCATAGAACTCCAGACACTTTTCTCAACTACCACACTCACGTACTTGAAGAGTACAGGAAGACTCCAGAGGGTCAAGCGAATCTCGGTGGGATTACACCTTGCTGTGCCCCAACAAAGTTTGCCCCTATGTCTTTAATCTATTTCGGACCAGACTTAAACATCATTAAGCGAGATCTCCCAAAGATGATAGTTGAGGAGTGTGGTTGTCCCTAATGCTATAATGGCTATAGATAGAATCGAGTCTAGCACCTAGAAGAAAAAAAATTGAAGTCTAGGAAGAAAAGAGTATAAGATTATGATTATGTTTAAAGCTGTGCTGAAGGTTGTTGATGAGTAAAAGCTCTCAGGGAAAGTAAACACGAACTCATCCAAGGAAGTGTGCGACTGCTAGAGCTATTTTACTGAAACTCATGGATCAAGTGATTGAAGACTGCCCACCGAGAAAGGCCCAAAGTCAATTTCCTTTGATTGGGCTGTCTGCCAGTGTTGTTGTGATATGTTTTCTTTTCGATAATAAAAATGCGTTTTGTGATATTAAAGGCGTATGTCGCAAATCCCATTCCCATTCATAAATCATTATAATCCTGTACCTATATTTCTTAACTAGCTAACCCACCTTGTTCACTTCATTGCAATGCATTTATTTACAACTCAATAATCATTATAATTATATATATAAATAAATTGATATTATGTAATTCTAGTGTACAGATTTATTAGATGTAAATTTATCTATTTAGCTTGTGAAAATTCCAGAAATGAATTGAAAATTAAAATTCAGCTGAAATTATAAAGTCATTTGCTATTTATTTTAATTCATAAGCATATAAATTGGCTTTTCATATCGTTATTTTTTTAATGTACAAACATTCACTGAGATCTTATAACTTTGTTCAAAATTTGTTATTGACTGCAATTTAAATCCAAACAATGGTTGTAAGGCTATATCGATTAAATATATGACAATTTCCTTAAAACTTCTAAAGAATAATAGTTGCCTCCAAAAAATCAATGAAAAAGAAATTAACGAATACGTGAGGTAGGTAAGAGTAACTTTCACTGCCAAGTTTTATCCTCCCAACCAGTATGAATATAAATGGGACGAGAATTCGTTTTCTTTCACAAGTTTCACAACTCACATGCAAACAAAAAGTGGTCACCTTCACCTAATTATAAAGTATGTAGCTTATTTGACACATTCTGCACAAACTTACAACATGCACTTTTAGTCAAATCTCATGTTTCGATGATTAACCATTTTTTTGAAATGCGGATAAAATAAAGAAATGTATAATTTGTCCGTCATCCATTGCACTTATGATTACAAAACGAGAAATGTGTTTAGCATCAAAATTAAAAAATCGACTAATCCTACGGTTGTTTAAAATGAATACGGTTCTATTAAATAAGGTAATAAATAATGTAATGACAATAAAGTTATGATAAATTATAGTATAATCAAGGTAAAGATTTAGGAATTCGGAAGAATAAATTACCGACCTTCCATATGGTTTAATTTACTTACAAACCAAAGGCTAAATTAGTTTTTCAAAACTATATAAATCGGTCTGTTATTTCAAAAGTACGATTTTAATTCATGCATTTCAATATTAATGCTATGATAGCTGATTTTTCTTTTTTATTACTGACAAGTTTTCAAAATTAATTGCTGCAATATTTACTCATCTCGTAAATGTTCAAAAATACGATATTCCTCAATCAGATTAAAAAACACTTCAAAACACGTTGTGTTTAAGCATAAAACATTAAAGCAAACACCTTGACGAAAATGTTTAAATAATTCATTACCAAATGGACTAAAAGGCTAGAAAAGAAAGTATCATAATTTCAAAAGAGACCAAAAACACTAAACTGACTGTGATTGTTCAATTAATTAAATCCTGTTGCAGCAATCCTATAACCATAGCGTGTTTTCCGTATGAACATCCTTTGCCAACAGTCTCGACCTGTTATCCTCTACTTGAGCAAGCTTAATGTAAAAATGTCTAAAACGAACTTTGAAGCTTATGGGTATTAAGGGGAAGTTATTATGGATAAGCACGTTCAATTTCATTATACCTTTAGGAATTAGTAATTGATGTCTTTTCCTTCTTACTCTTGATGATCATTGCGTGACCATCGAGTATCTCCAAAGGATGTAATTAAATTGAATATTTATCGTCCTATAGTCCATAATCCTAGATTTAGCTCAACGCAGTCGCGACATTAGAGAAAGTTTAAATATTAGATAAGTCCTTTAGGAATGTCAGTCAAGAAAAATGTCACTCGTAATTATCGACTTTGTGGTTCATTCAAAGGGAACGTTTTGGCATTGACAGTTTTTTTTACAAAATTAAACTGCAATTTTACTCCGTTCCGATCGTGTCTTAAATTGGAGTAGAATTTTAAGATGTGAACAATTAGTTGAACTGATCATTTTCTAAATTAAAGCACATGAAATAAGCATAATGGTTCCCGTCGGATTTGTTACAGAAGAAGGACCACGTAATCTGGTAAGTGAACTTTAAAGGACATCTCTGTTTAATTGTATTTGCTTTCTCCACCGCATTTCATTATATCAAAGAGAAAGTATTAGTGTAATTTTAATAAAATTCATTTCTCAAGGATCATTCATGAGTATGTATGACTCAATTAGCTTCAAAAAATTATTTCAGTGACAAAATTAAACATGAGACTGGCTGAATTTAATAAAGAAATCATGAATTAGTACTTGATAAAAATTTAATAAAAAATCATTATTTAATGATAATAATTATATTTATTATGGAAATAATGGAGTTCAAGGTTTATTTGTTGTGTTTTTTGGTTTCATTTATTGTAATTGTTTCGATGTTACATGCATCATCATATCACATATTCAATCAAATAACAATATTTTTCTTTTACCCTAAGGATAAGGATCTAAAAAGGCTATAAGTAAAAATTGAAAAGCCGTGCCTGAATAAGTATGTATAAAAATTTACACTTTTCACTTTTTCTTTTAAAATGAAGTAAAATGCTTTGCATGTATTTGTGTAATTGTGTTGCAAGTTGCAACCATGTTATTAAATATGTAATTTCTTGTTGTACGCTGTATTTTGTTGAGGAAATGCGTGACTGTTGTTTTGATAGGAGCCATATTTCGTGTCAACTGTGTCAACTATTGAAAGAATATCTCGCAGTGCTCCGTCACCAAAGCCAAATGGAATTACATTTGAAGATGAAGAAGTTACACGTTATACACCCAAACCCAAAGGCACTTGTGAAAGTGAAGAAGAATCCCCCTCCAATGATGGAGTACCATGGAGAAAGCTAAGAGAAAGTATTTTTGGGCATGCACCATATACTACACAAATAATTGACCAAGTAAATGGGAATGCGTGGCAACTTTTGGCCATCATCCTTCAATCCGTTTTGCTTTCTATTAGTAACACTATCTTTATCTCAAATCCACTCTCCGGTCTCATTATTCTCTCCACGGTGTTGTACTCCACACCAAGTTCAGCCTTTCTTGGGCTTATTTCACTTCTTTCCGGAATTTTCACTTCTTTATGGGTCCATCGTCTTCCACATAATATGATTAGAGGAGGAAGTATCACGTTCAACTGCTTTCTCCTTGGTTCAATTGTTGGACCTTTGGTAGGTGTAACTAATCCCACATTTAACGAAGTCATGCATTTAATCCCTGTTTGCATTGCTACTGGGGTATTTGTGTAAGTGCAATTATTACTTGTCTACAGTTCTATCAAGTAGGTTGATCATATTTCATGCATTTGTGCACTTAACGTGGTGAAAGTCACCTTTCCCCATTTTAGTACATGGTACACGGTTTGGTTGGACAAGTACAAAGTAGGTAGTAGCATGCATTTTGTACATTTGAACTGATCTTAAAAACCATTGCCATATTCTTAAATGTCATATTTTATACTATATTATGCTGTTGTACCACGTTATAATTAATGCGGTACTCTGATTAAGTTGATTATTTCACTTTCCTTTTCCATTTCTTCATATTGCTTCTGACCAAAACTTTATTTAATGCACGCTCACACGCACTTACAATTTGATTGATGCATTTAGTTGTATGTAATGTACCTTTATTAATACTTAGATGTTATCGGAAAAATCTGACACTTTTTCAGGATATTCTGCTGGGGTGGCTTTCATGGACTATTGAGTCAAGTGAACATACCTGTTCTAAATGCACCTTGTAATGCCTTGGCTCTTTTATTCATCTACTCAGGCTTGGCTAACTACTATTTAGTTTACTTTTCGTCATCAAGAAATTTATTCAACGAAAATTTGTACTCTGAAAATTTTACATCAAATGGCCGATACAATTTTTTAGATTTTAATGAAACTCAGAACTTCACTGACACGAAAAACATTCAAAATGGATTGGATTTAAGTACCAGTAATGAAATTACAGGTTGTATCGATTGGTACAGAATTCTTGGAGGAATTATCTTAGCACAAGGACAAATCTTTCAAACAAATTCAATTGCTATGTGCTCTATAATTTACGTATGCGCTCTACTTTATTCACCTATTTTATTTATACAGCAATTATTAGGATCAGCGATTGGAACGTTTATAGGTAAATGGAATTTAATTACCAACCATACTAATATAAGAAGAAGAACCTACATTTTATTTATTTAAAGGATTTGTACTGTCTGAACAAGTTTATACTGATGTTTATGACGGAAGCTGGGGATTTAATTCACTTTTAACATCTGCAGCTATTGGTGGATTCCTTATAGCTTATAACCTCCAATCTTTTCTTTTGTCTGTAATTGGGTCAGTTTTATCAGCACTTTTGTACGGAGCATTAGTTAAAGTAAGTGAATAATCAAATCTAAAGAGCGTTGTACGATTTACTACTAAATAATAAATTTATTATCTAATATGACTTGACTTTAAAATAGAACGGATTTCCAGCTATAGGAATCCCTTTCATGCTCATTACATGGCTTTTTCTACCAGTAAGTACAGTCCAGGAAGATAAGGAGAAAAAATCATGCTACACTTTACACAGAGTGACAGAATTTACAACGCCAGAGATCAATCTTCAATGCTTTAATATGATAAATCCTTCGGATAATAAGTACCGAAGGCCAAAAAGTTCCGTGCTTCCACTTTAAATTTTTATTTTGCATACTAAAAGTAAATATTTATTTTTAATTCATTCCATTCGTCTGGACGAAATAAAACAGAGTGTTTTCGTTGTTCACAATAATATAGTTAAAAACTAAAATCGTTAGTGCTTCAAGAATATAATACTTTAATTAATGGTAATATATGTGCGTGAAGGTAACTTTTTGAAACGTCGTAAATATGAAATATTTTAAGTGTCACTGTTACAGTAGTTAAAATTAGCAGTTGGATTTAAAAACAATTTCAACTTCATTTTGAAGAAAAAAGGGATGCATAAGTACCAGAACTGACTCAAAAAACTTCGAATTAGACTAGATTTGACTGTTTAGGTAAACTTGCATGAAAGGCAAAACAATATTATAAGTACCGAAGTTAAATTATCATTAAATTATATTCTAAAATTAAATATTCAGTACATATTGTATTTTGATACGCCTTGGTCCTATGAGAGTATTAGCTGCGAAGTCTTGTGACGTTCGGGATAAACATGCTTATCTTTTTTTAATTAAAAGCTTCAATGGTAACTATAAAATAAAAGATCATTACTACTCAGGGGGGTTAAATGTGTAGAAGAAAGGTTGATCATGAAAATGATGGAGGTTCTTGATGTGACGGAGAACTCTTCCATTCATAAGATGTCTACCGTATTTGATCCCTTCAGCACGGTCTCTAGCCAGCCCGACCAACATTAGCCAGTCCACTAGCTCATTGCCACAAAATACTTGAGAGTATGTCTCCATTCTCCACCTTAATTTAAGATAACCTTCCAATTTACTATTTGGAAATAAATTGTATTTTGATCATGCTTGTACATTTCTTGACACAATACCTTCGATCTCGAACAATGTCTTGCATACACTTATCAATATGATAAGTCAAAAACTGCTCGCAAATTTGTTTTGTTTCCAACGTAAGTTCTTCCCACGTAGGTAATTTAACAGCACCTTCTCCATATACAATCTTTCTCCACCTGCACAGGAACAAAGATATAACTAATATAGAGAATGACAAACACATATCTTCTATAAGGATAGTTTTTTAACCATTTGTGAAGAGGCATTATTATCATCCTTGTGTTGAGACCAAAGAGCATAAATGTGAAAAATCCTTGACCAAAATTAAGTGCTGAATCAAGGAATACAAGCTCAACGTATATACCGGACACATCTTCCATGATCAGAGTCCATACGCACAACGCAATTCCCTACAAAGTTTTGTAAATTAGTTAAACATATTCAGAATTTGATTTTGATATCCAAAATAATGGTTCTATCTACAATAAAATAGTTAACTTACAACAAACATTGAAGAACAAAGAAACAAAAGTAGAATTATGTGTCTCAACATGTGGAATTCGTCATCTCTATCCCGGACAATGCCAATTTCTTCAGGCTCAGTGAGATAGTTTGCGTGTCTGTATCTTTCTAGCAAATTTGAACAATGCTTTCTTTGCACAGCATCGCAAGAATGTTTTGATGGTGCACACAAGTCATCTTTATAGCTGAATAAACTCTCATCATCATCATCAAATTCATGGTCACTGGTCTTAAGATCTTCAATTTCTGTCACAGTAATTTGAGGCCTAGATCCAGATGGGCCTGGTTGCTGTTCTTCAATATGAGGTTCCATCTTAGAGCAACCCAGACAAGACGCTGATGTTGTCCTAGCCCTCGCTCTTGCTCTTGAAGATGTTACACCTAAACTGGCACTAATCCTCGATGTAATACTGTCGTTACGGGTTCTGCATGAGTGCACAGGTGACTCTTCGTCGCTTTGATGTAAATGAGATGGTACACTGTGGTAATGAGCATATTGTCTTTCATATCGCTGCTGCATGACAAGACAGCCAATGGTTACTGGAATTCAAAAAAGAAGGACATGACTTTTTGCAACATAATTTCCTATTATCTACTTTCTAGCTTAACTTAATTTATATTTACCAATGAATGAGATCATTAATATCATAACTGCAACTAAGGCCTGAGTTTCTCCATCTAGATTTCAAAATAAGTTCATAGTGATTTGATATTTACTTTGCACTATCTCATAATTTGTTTGGAATTACATTGAAACACAGGATCCATTTTTTCATTTAACGTTTCTCTCTTCACGGCTAACATTAGAACCGTTACAAGAACGCTAGGAACGCTACAAAATAAATAATCAAAACATAACTGTTGAATAGAACAAAGTGAATACTTGCAAAGGTAATATTTCGATTCAAATTAAAGGAATACTTTACTTACCCCCAGCCCAGAATGCACATATACGGTCGGAGTCTCAAGACAAAGCACAAACTTCGACATCTCAAAAATACTAAACTTGAAGCTAGGATTGCTGTAAACAATCTGGAACTTAAAATTCCGAATTGTAAAATCCCAAACTGCAGATACAATTTCCATCCAGTGGTTTCCACTCCCAGTGAAGACCAAAGAATTGCTCCGACACAAGCAATAGCCTTAATAAAAACATCAAAATATGAGTACACCATTTATTAATTAATCCCTATTAATATTTCACAAAGTACTTAAAAGATTTTGCCTACCTGAGAAATGACTAAACACATGGTATAACAATGGGGTACTTTTCGCCATTTACGACTCAAGACAAATACTCCTATTACCCAAACCTAGCAAAAATTTAAAACGAATTTTTAAAAACTAATAAAACTATATAGCAAATTGACAACTAAATCCTCAAAAGTTAAACTTACAGCTGCCAAAAACGCTACAAAGCTGATATTTAACAAGAACGAATCCAAATCATGTACATAGTCTCTTGGGTCAAGTTTCCTCAGCGTGATCATTTTTGCAGAAATAAACATCAACGGCGCTGATATGAAGGTGCATGCCACCATTGCACTTGCGATCTATGCAAAAACGTAACATCTTATGAAAATGGAAGTACAAACCAGAACATGTAAAAGTCATTAACAGCTCATCATTTTCTCACCATTTGCACGGCTACATCATACTGATTTGCATAGACAAATACTCCCGGCGCTATATTGAAAAATTGATATTTAAATTATAAGCCATTACCGAAAGAGTCCAAGTAAAAACATTAGATTTTTAAAACTTTACTAACCTGTTGGAAAAGTCCCATACAGGAATCCGTAGTTGCTCAAGGATACAGTTTCATTAGCGTCTATTCCTGCTTGCAATAAACTCACCATTTCTCGAGTCACAACTGGAAGAACCAGTCTAAATACGTAGTAAGATAATTATTGACTATGCAACTTTCATAATAGAAAAATTCGAAGCTTACAGTTTCATGCCAATCAGAATTCCAGGCACAACGAAGCCGGAACCTTTAAGACTGGCAGCACTTCCTACCATTGTCAACCCCAAGGAAAACAATGCAGATGCTGAGAAAGCAGACCCTAGTACCTATTTTTGACCCACGGAACATAAATTAATAAAAGACCGAGAATTGAGTAATAAATAAAAAAACTCTGAAAATATTATTTACCTTCAAAATTCCTTCGATTAATGTCGGTACGCAATGGCTAAATGCCAAATTCCCACAAATACCAAGAGCTGTCATTATAACGACAGGATTTAAAAGAACTCCTTGAGCAACTCTCTTAGCTACAATCAGTAATTTTGGGCGTTCATAATTCAATCCTTTCACTCCATTTGCCTCTATTTCTTGATTTTCCAAGTCCTTCTGCTTTGCTATTTCCATCAATACAAATGCAATCGGATTGA
>JAQFZZ010001221.1:0-12113 GCA_034696405.1 Isotoma caerulea
TCTTTTCCATATGGAATGACTTCAGCAAGGATGTCTTTCCCAGGCCAGAAAAATTCAGTGGACCCTTTTACAGGTGGGAAGAATATTCCTCGTACAGGAACTCCTCCTTTGGTCGCATAGAAAGTTCCAGGTGTTCCAGGATAATCAGGAAGGAAAACACTTCTAGGAGTGGCTCGATAGTATGTGCCATGAATACTTCCGGGAGGAACGACAAGTGCAGAACCGGTGTCTTTCGGCTTGGACGCCTCAAGTTGTTGGATTGTTTGCTTTATTTCTTCTTGTGGGATGGCAGTGATTCCATTTCCTGAAATCATCGACACGGCATATTCCGCACCTGGTTGCGCTCCAGCATTTCCAATCGTTAGTGTTCCTTTTACAAAAAATATTAATTTTAAAAACCAATATTCCTTAGAACGAAAGAATTTGAACTGAGAAAGTACCTCTGACACCGGGGTAGTCGACATTTACCGATACGTCTGCCCCTGACTGTCCAATTTGAACTGTGAGCTGTATTCCACCATCTTGACCACTTCCACCGGAGGGGACGAACACTCCATGAATACTCGAACTACTTCGAAGAATTGTCAAAATTTGCATCATCTCAATTGCAATGAAAGTTGCCATTGTCACTTGCTGCGAGTTGTAGAACGTTCCTGGGATTTGATATAACTGAAAATAAAAAGTGAGTGCACAGTGCACATTATAAAAATTAAAAATAGTATGTAACATCTCTGATCATGATACTCATGCTTAAAAATCTAATTATTAAAACATAATTTTACTAATTTACCTGTGAACTAGCTTGAATATGAAGGACCCCTTGAGTGCCAGTATTAGGGACGAAAATATTCGCACCCGTACTACTCTTGTAAGCTGTCCCTTCAATTAGCGGCCCATTCGGCCTCTGTTGCGATTGCTGTTGCATCGTTAAAAATTGACCTCCAACTTGCTGTTGAATTTGAATCTGAATTTGTTGAGTCTGCTGAACCCCACCGACAATCTGGAGAACTCCAATCACCCCTGGTTTGTCCGCAGTGAAAGTAGCTCTTGTCTGACCCTGAGTAATAGTAAATCTTCCATGGATTCCATCCTTGGGATTTAATGACCCGTCCGGGACAAAATATCCAACGATAAGAGTATTGGTTTGCACTTTCCCAAGTAACTGTTGAATACTTGTGGGTTCAAAATATGCAACTGGAGCTACAGCGTTTGGATAGAATGTTCCAGGAATTCCAACCATAGTAGCTTCAATGACAAAGTAACCCGTAGTACCAGTATCAGCCAAGAAAATGCTTTGCCCATTAGCATTAGTATAGTACGTTCCATGACTGCCAACAACTTCTTGGGAGGATCCGTCTCTTCCCAGCGAGGAATCCTGATTTGTTATTTGACTCTGTTCAACCAGTTGACCTTCACCTTTGGCTGACACTGTCAACATTCCTGTCTGTCCATTAACATCCGGTTTAAACGAGCCCATTCCAGGACTATTCGAAGCGGCCATCGCCCCATGAATTCCATCTTGCACCGACAAAGCTCCTTTAGGTACTATCGTCCCTTGCACGAACTGACTTGAACCCAAGGTGCCTCTGAATTGATTGGGGTCTTGGGGAATGAAGGTGGCTGTTGGCGAACCATTCGGAGAGGGCATGAAGTCTCCAAGTACTTCAGTGGTCGATCCATCTGGAACAAATTTCGCTGGAGTACCAGCGTCTGCAACGAATACACTAGAGCCTTTAGTTTGATAATACGTTCCATGCTGTTGCTCTTTATTTGTTTGTGTTTGTTGTGAACTCTGCGATTGATCTGATTCGCCCTGAGTTTGGTAACCCTGTTGAGACTGTGAAGTTTGACTTTGCTGGTTTTGTTGTTGTTGTTGTCGATTCAGTTCTTGTTCCTCTTTAGTCATTTTTATGGATTGGATACCACTATCCGAGGGTATTTTCACAGTCCCTGCCGTTCCTTTTACATCAGGTGAGAAAATCCCCACCAATCCTTTAGACGGAAGTTTGATTCTTCCAGGGATTCCTTGATCTGAAGGCCCCATCGGATTGTTATTTGGCTTGAACATTCCAATAACTCTCTGATTTGGTGAACCCAACTGAGAAAATTGATTTGGACTTGTAATACGAATCTCTGCTGAGTCTGCTCCCTTCGCAATGAATATACATTGAAGAGTAACACCACCGCTTGATATGAACACCCCTGAAGTACCAGCGTCAGGAATGTAGATTGAGACTCCACGTTTGATCGTGTACACGTATCCACGCTCTTCTTTAAAACTTGGTTGCTGCTGACCAAATTGTACGATTTGACCTGAACTAGACTGTCTCGTTGAACCTGAACCCTCCAACAAAGCGTCAGATGACGAAGACCCCCACGCCGTTTGCTTCTTCCATTCTCCCAATTTATTTGGATCGAAATCAAAAAAGTTTGATAAATCCGCTTGTATATTCTGCCTTTCTAAAAGAGCCCTTCCATTTGGACGTTTATCCTCCCTTTGCATTCCTCGTCCTTTGGATGGATGTCGCGATCGATCTTTTGGTCTTTCTTCTCTTTCAGTAGGGAAACTTTTCCATGATGTTGGAGGAAAAATACTTCGTGCTTTTAGCCTTTCTTCGCTTCCGATTTCAGAAGGGAAAATTGGTAATGCAGGGTGATGAATCCACTTCAATGGCTCGTTCTCACTGATTCCACGCATTTTGCGCTCATGAGGGGCAGGATGGATTATTTTATTTACACTGCGACCTTGTCGAACAGTCCCTTGAGGAAGAAGACTTCGACCCTTGTCCACTGGTTCAGAAACAGTAGTGTCTTGAGTACTTTTAACATTGTGCACAAGACCAACACAATACACGAAATAACCTGGAGTTGGCTTACGTCCCGGCGTGAACTTTCCTTTTTGCCCTGGCTGATCAAATGTCAAGGTAATTACTCCATTTACATTTGTTAACGACCCACTAATTCCATTGTTTGGAGTTAATCCTACTGCTGATTGTGTTTCATCTAACTCAAATGATCCAGATACTTTTCCACTTGTTAATAATAAGTTGTTGAGAACTGACAAATCGTCTGCGACATAGTTCGCTGTTTGCCCTTTACCCACTGGGGTTAAACGGCCGTGGATAACCGTTTGAGAATTGATTACTGTGAACTTCCCTTCACTTCCGTCTGCAGGGATGAACAGTGCAACTCCGGCTTTTCCTGTGAATCTGAACGCACTCATTGGCGGTCGGGGTTCAAGTGCTTCTTTTTGTTTCCTCTGAATCGCAGAAAGATCAAAGGGAATAATTTGACCTCTTTCGTCAAACATGAAACAACCAAAATTAGTTGCAGGTTTCCATGTCCCTATTTGGGGGGGTTGGTTAGCGAAGAAATCCAACGTGTTAGACTGTGGTTGTTGTACGATGTAGCCGGCGATTCCTGTTACAAAATTAAAATGGAACCAGTATAAGTAAGTTGATTGACAAACTTAAAATTCTAATAGTAATGAAGTGATAGTTAAATACCAGTGGCAATGGTTCCCAATGGGTAGAAAACACCCTGTTGTCTTGGAGGGACACTGCTCGGTGCAATAGTATTTGGTCGAGAGGTATCCGGTTGAAGGATTGCATTGGGTGTTCCAGGTGGCTCACTAGCTTCTTTAGGTTGTCTTGGAATAAATGTCCCTTCTAATTTCTGTGCATTCGGATCCGTTGGAGGAACTCCGTTGATCACAAATATCCCAATTGTTCCGGTGAATGGGATGAAAATCATTGTAGAAATAGTATTCTTAAAATATATCCCTCGAATGTTCACCTGTGCATTCTGGTGTGACATACTATCGGGTGGATTTGACTGACCCAGTGGAACTAAAGATACTTCATATTCTGAAAACACAAAAGACACCAACAGTGAATATTTATTTAAGATAAATTATAATTAACCCATTCACTTTAACACTAAATTTCTGCCAACTGTTAGCATTATAAGTTATACTCTGCTATGATATGATGCAGAGTGGGGTAAACCAGCAATACGAACCAATTTTACACAAGAAAAGAACCCTTACTCACCTTTTACAATAATTAATTCTTACCGTTTTTTTTAATTTTCAGACCTAAAAGTTGTTGGAAGTTGAAACAAGATTTTTACAAGCAATCAATATTAGCAGCTGTAAGTATAAACTCTTACCTCTTGCACTTTAACTTATCTTACGGGGATAACAGAAGACCAAAGTCTCCAGACGGTCGTCCTCAAGTATGAAACACCCCTTCTGGAACTACCGTTTGGGATCTGAATACTGAATATATGACCATCCCCCTGCCTTGGGCCTTGTCCTACTCACACAATTCCAATGGCACCAACGAAGATAAAACTGAACTCCCGTCTGAAGACTTTATGGTCGGATAGCAAAGGAACTGGAAAGTTCACAAGGGAATACAAATTGCTAACAGTCGGCAGACATTAGTTAAACTACTATCGATAATCATCTATTGCTTATAAATACTACTTATAGTTCTAACCAGCACATTGTGGCTTATTGCCGTAAAAATTCTTTTAAAAATGTACCTGGAGGGTGAAAGAAAGCTTGTGGATCATTAGGATCGGGACCACCTTGACCGGTCATCAATCGATGTTCAATTTGTTCCATCGTTTCCACCCTGGTTTGGGTTACCATCGTTGAAGTTGTCATTTGTTGATGATGTGTCACTTGACCTCCTGCCTGCAAAAGATTTTGCCACTGCTGATTACTTTGCAGTTGCTGATTACTTGATTGTTGGTTTTGCCATTGGCTTTGTGACTGTTGATTTTTCTTCCAATCTCCTGACATATTTGGATTGACATCAAAAAAATTTGATGAATCTTGTTGACTATTACTTGATTGCTGATTTTGCCACTGTTGATTAGATTGCTGACTAGAAGACTGTTGATGCTGATTGTACTGAGATTGTTGAGTTTGTTGGTTTCCATTTTTGCTGGGGCTGGGGATAAATGTACCCATAATTGGCATCACACCTGGTCTGCAATTTCAAACATTTCACCAATTTATTTTATGAACACAACTCTAGTCACTAGTAAATAAGTACTAATATGAGTTTAGACTTACTTATCAAAAACAAGATTTCCATGAGATGGTCCCATCGGAACTTTTGTACCAATTTCCGATGGAATGTCTACAATAAACTGAGAGTATTCGCCCATCTTAACCGGAGGATAGAGAATTCCATGAATGTACGTTTTATACCGATCCGGGTAGAATGTAGCTACGGTTATAAATAATCCGATTATTTAAGCTCACGAATTAAAGGGAAACTTTATCTAGAAGTTAAAGTACCTGGCGATGGTTCTCCAGGTTCTGAAATAAATTTTGGGGGCGAGTACCGAGTGTCAAGAGCCCCATGGCGTCTAAACATATTGTCCATAGAGATAATCCATCTACAATCATAAAGCATTAATAACAGTCAGAAGAGTTAATGTTAATACTTTTCGCCGAAAAGTATTAACTTAAAACTAAGTATTAAAGGAATAGTGTTTAGGTGCAACATTTTTTAATTGACTTTTTTACTTTACTGTATTTGGCTTTTAAAATTGAAAAAACGCATCTGGTGGGTTTTAAATATTTTTCCACCGAGAGTTTTGTAATGTTAAAACATTCTAACAAGTAAATGAAAATTTAAAATCTTTGCATATGCGATTTCTGAATATCTTAATCTGAATTTGAAAAACTTTGTGTAGTTTGTTACAGTAGATTTCAAAACGCGTAGAAATCTGTCGAAACTGTCAATAACTTAAATTTCGAAGTTTAAGTTTTATACAGTACGGTTACACAGTAGCACTTTTATCAATGCTTTTCTTTTGGATTTTACTTTAAAATTTAAAACAAAAATGAAAAATTCTCTCGTTCCATCCACGCCCGTCGGGGGTGGCTGGAGTGAGAAAAAACGTAATTTCTAATGCCAAAATTGAAAAATTATCTCGCTCGGGCGTGGCTGGTTACACCCCTTTTTGGGTATGATAGTAACGATGTTATTCTTAGTTTGGGGGTGTGGTCATGATCCCGCTCGGGAACCGCGGTTCCCAGTTCCCGGAAGAAAACGCATCACTGCTTTTCGGGTGAGAGATGGAATGACTTACCCTGAAGAAACACCTAATAATCCGAGCCTCATAATATCTTGTGAATTTATTGGCATCAAATCCCCTGGTGCACCTTCCTGGCTTGAGGCAACATACAGTGCATTCATTGTCTTCCTTTGATCCGAATCCGATGTAAAC
The DNA here is from genome assembly GCA_034696405.1 of Isotoma caerulea. NCBI lineage: Eukaryota > Metazoa > Arthropoda > Collembola > Entomobryomorpha > Isotomidae > Isotoma > Isotoma caerulea. Next base: position 6,253 of record JAQFZZ010001221.1, read on the forward strand.
GTCACTGTGGCATTTTGAAATACAATTCGAAATGAAATAAACATTTCATTTTAAACTAAAATATATATAAGCTTTACAAACCTTGAATAGAAGTAGGCGCTTGGCTGTTCATAATGTGAACTTTGCAAGGAATATATGGAGATCCCATGGGAGTAACGGTAACTTTAATAGGTGCAAAGTTCTGCATTTGTTCCACAATCAAGTACCCTTGAGTACGTCCGGATGTTAATTTACTATAGTCTTGTGGAGTGACCGTCATTTGACCTGGGGGTTGACTTCCTGGCGAGTTATCAGGCGGAGCAGGAGTGAATATTCCTCGAACTTTGTTCAAGGGTTGCGTAGCTGGATAAAACGTCACTGAAAAAACACACATTGTCTGAGTTACACAGGTCCAACCAAAGTCGGCCTTTTAAATTAATATTACGTCTTACGGCCTTTCGCCGTATTACAAAATTATTACCTTGAACACCTTGAGTAGAAAAGGAACTGAAATCATAAGTAGTCGTGGTGCTTGAAGTCGTTGTAATTGTGTATGAATATGAAATGTGTGTGAAGATTTGAATCTGTGAATTCATTTGAGTATTTTGAATATATTGAATGTTAATTGAGATTCGGACAGGTTGAGCTCCAGCCTTTTGAGGAATGAACGTTCCACTCATCACTCCTTCCCCTAGCGGTTTCATATCATCTGGATTCTGAGGAATAAATTGTCCATTTTGAACCCCCTCTTGAGGCGCGTCAAAAGTTCCAGGGATTATTATATTTGGATTTTTGTCCGGTGTGAAGTAACATTGCTCTCGTGAAGCCTCATATCTAATCGCAGGTCTCAATTCCCATGTGTTCTGTGAAGTAGGGAAAAGAACTCCAGGAACTGGGTTTCCAGATCCCGTCGTCAGCATGAATCCTTGCAGAGGTTGAGGCTGTCCATTAGCATCCTTCACTTTTACGAGATCCTCAATTTTAATTGTAAATTTTCCTGATGATCCTTGCGACGTTGGTTCGGTAAATGTCCCCTGTACTCTTATTCCTGCGTTATTACTTACGTAAAACGAAGCTGTTAAAATACAAGCATTTTTTACTTTAGATAATCTGTCCAATGTAAATCAATAAAAACAGTGCAAATCCGAGTTGCCTACCTGGTGTCGGAGGTTTAGGATTAGGTAAAAAGTTGATGGTGACTGCAGATGACGACGGGCTGGACTGAGTGTTCATGGTGATTGTACCTGATGTAAAGGACTGTGCTTCACCTCCTTGTCCCTGAGGTTGTTCATCTGGAGTGAATTTTGCATTCACGTTATTCGGGGGTAATTTAGCCATGTCACTTGGATTGTCAGGAAGAAATGTATCGGGTGCCCCAGGTGTTACACCTTTGATGAATTGTCCTGGAATTTGTACTGAGTTGTCCACCGTACTAAGAACACCAGAAGTAGAACTAGACGAAGATGTTCTGTCTGGAGTTAAGAGAGCTGATGAAGTTGAACCTTTGGAAGTATCTACACCTCCATGTATTGGTTTCGTTGAGGATTGTGGCACAAAAGTGCCCTGGGTTACACCAGACGGAAGCTTTTTCAAGTCGTCTGGATTCCATGGAGTAAATGTCGATTGTTGGGAATTATCTTGCGATAATTCCATTATTCCTGGAATTACTTCGTCTGGGAGGTTATCCGGGTGAAACATCACTATAAAATTCAAACAAATTATTTTTTTATTCATTTAATTTAATGACAAGTAAATGCGGATCAATAGGGATAATTAATTGACCAATTGACCTGGCTCAGCTTCTTTGATTGGAGCATTTCGAGTGTCAGGAATAAATTGAGCTGGAGTTTGAGGAGAGGCTGGAGGGAGAAGTTTTCCCTTTATCTTAGTAAACCCACCCACTTCAATTACTAAATAGCCAATTGTTGGAATATTTGGAATTCTATCGAAATCTGCTCGATTTATTTTCAATGCTCCTTCACCACCACCTAGATCTGCCGAAGACTGGGTGAACACTCCAGATATTCGATTATTTGGTTCCAGAATGGGATAAAACGATGCTAGATCAAATTAATAATATTATAATTAAAAAATAAAAGATAAATCAAATATAATAATGTGATCTCATACATCTAACATCAGTTTTAGGATTTGGAGTGAAGACCACTTTGATTTCTTGGATGTCAGTGGAAGAAGCAATGGCAAGTATGCCCTTCTCAGATTGGAATCCTGGTTTTAATGAAGTCAGCGTGCCTTCTGTGGTCCACTCTCTAAAACTCTGAACCTGATTTGGATTATCAGGTCTGAACGTTCCACTTCCTAAGGGATTCTCAGAAATCGTATAGCTACCATGAACTTGGATTGTAGAATCAGATGACGGTACGAATACAACTGCAATTACATATTATAATAATTAGATCCAAGTTTTCACTTAAATCAAGTTAAAAAACCATGTGGGTACCTTCATAAGTAGTCTTGCCACCTTCAATTCGAGTGAATGTGCTTGTCGTTTGAGCATTAGGCGACGAGGGCGTGGAAGTTCGGATAACAATTCTAATCGGTTGTGACCCTGGATATTGTGGAATCACCGTTCCAGTAATGGAACCTCCGAGAACAGCATTTAGTAAATCCTTCATGTTTTGTGGAATGAAAACTCCTGGACCTTCAGGATTGTCCGATGTTTGGAAAATCCCTGGAATTGTTGGTCCGGATCCACTTGTAGAGTCTGGGACAAAAGTAGCTGGAAAATGCATTGATGCAAAAGTTGATAACCTTAATAAAATATTAGACTATTGGACCCTGTTTTTTACTATTTCTTTACTTACCTTGTCCACCATTAATCTTGGGTAATGGTCGGACTTCAGAGGGTACATTCATTGAATTTGAGGGCAAGATTTGTCCTTTTTCAGCAACACCTCCGGCAACATTCGGAACCAAAAATCCCTCTGTCAATTGTTGAGGCATTTTTGCGAATTCCTCTGGTTTTGTAACCTTAAACAACCCAGGGTCTCCTATCGTCTGAGGCTGTGTGTATGTTCCCTTTATTCGAACTGTTGGCTGATCCGACGGGATAAACGACCCTTAGAAATAACAGTAACCAACATTACATCCGACGTTTATAAATTGAATTCTTGTTTTGGATACTTACAAGATTGCGAAGGATTTGGATTCGGTTGAAAGGTAGAAGGGTCAGAGTAACTTCCCGAAGAAGGTGTCGTCAAAGTTCCAAACTGCGGAACGGCCTCCGAAGCCCCTGTTGCAAGCCCGCCTTGTGATGGTCCTCTTGGCATTTGCTTGTAAAAGGCCATCGGTTCTTCTGGTCTGAACACAAATGGACCTCCCGATATAATTGGAGCTCTACAACGACCTTTGTAAATTGTGTCGGGAATCACAGATGATATGAACGCACCTGAAATAAAAAACTAATTAATATGAACAACTTAAGGAAGGATTTCTTATATAAATATATGTGACTGTCAAGTACAATCAATTGGAGCATTTGGATTCATAGGTTTCACATTGATACGTCCTTGTACAGTGTCAGCAATAATTTCAGCAGCAATAGGTTCCTTTCCAGGAGTGACTCGGATTATTGTCGCTGGAACATTTCCACTCGGTAGATTGTTAATGAATTGAGGGTCATCTGGAATAAACGTAGCAGACTCCCCAGCTACTTTTGCCGCTTCATAATGTCCCACTGCTTTGAAATTATCAATTCCAGTGAAATAAATAATTGCTGGTTCGATATCTGTTTGCTGCTGTTGTTTAATTTCATCATCAGGGGTAAATTGTAATGGACGATTCTGATTCCCGAAAGTTATACTTCCTTTTAGAGGTTGTTTTCCTGAAAGCTCAATTACCAAGTATCCCGGAGTTTTGGGAGTTGATGGAAGCTTCTGTCGGTCTGAAGGGTTCACTAAGAATTGACCATGTCCACCCTCGTATGTTGGTTCTGTGTATGTTCCACTGACACGAACTGTCAATTGAATTGATGGGAAAAAAGAAGCCGCTGTCAAAAAATAAAAACAAGAGAGGTGATTAAATTCGATTTAAAAATAAAGTTACATTAATTATATATTATTAATAAAAATTATACGTATTGGGTGTGTAGAGCGATCTTCAATAAATTTGATTCCGGAAGATGAAGGTGAAGTGGATACTTGAATTGTTATCAATCCAACGATTGGCTGGCCCCCATTGTTCGTAGGAGTTATCGTCCCTTTTGTCGTTCCAGCTGGTAACTTTTTAACATCTTCTCCATTCATTGGAACAAATACTGCTTCTCCAGGCTGCGTTTTTGATGGGACATATTCTCCATAGATTATAGTATTTGATCCCGTCGATTGAAATATCGCTAGAAAGAATGACAAATTTTTTAATCAGCTCAGACTTAAATTGGCAATAACGATTTGGAAACACTGAAAATCATACCTGGACCACTCGACTGCTCTTCATCAGGGATGAAATTAGCCGCTTGTCCACCTGTAGAGGAAGGGACTAGGAATGACACGATAGGTTGTGTATCTGCACCTGTTGTTGTAATTGTTCCACGAGAACCTTCCTTTGGTAGTTGGTTTAATTGATCTGGAGAGTCTGGGAGAAACTCATTTAATTCACCCGACTGTCCATGAACTATTGTTCCGGGAATTACCAACTTTGGATTATCAAATGGACTAAAAACACCTACAAAGTTTTCAAATAGAAAAATGAAACTGGAAACAAACATCAAAAATAAATACATATCTGTTAATTTGATAGTACCTTTTCCTTCTGTGCTTTGGGTATCTTGAAGTGAGGTAAATGTGGAAGGTCGTTGGCCTGCAGGGGGATTGTAAAGCCCCTTCTGAGGAACAGAGAGAGGAATTTCAAATACAATGAAGCAAGTGGTGGGCTGTCTTGGAGCTTGGTAACCGCTAGATGGGTTGATTGACAATGTAACAGGGATATTCGGAGTTGGTGAAGAACTAAACGTTCCGTAGAATCTTTCTTCTACGTTCGATGTCGGGAAAAAAATCACTGGAAACACCAGAAAAATACTTAACTAATTGAAAAACAATCAATTGATTAAGCTTATTTTCACCAACCACTTTGTCCAGGAATAGGATCCGGTTTGAATACAAAAGGTCCCAAAGCTGGGCCTGGCATATTAACGTTAATTGTTCCTGGAAAAGGTTTCGAGTTTGGAAACTGCGGAGTGATAACCGCTTTAGATGGTCCGGGTTGAGATGAACTGGCAAAACTTTTATCATCAGGGAAAAACTGCCCCGACCCTGTTGAACTCGATGGAGGTGTGTACTTTCCACTAAATCCAGTGTTACCACTTGACTGTGTACTTATCATGACTACCAAGCATAAACGAAGAAGTGTTATCATAAAATTTTCAATCATTTAAAGCATTTAAAGGGAAATAGCCTACCTGAAGTTGAAGTACGATAATCCAAAATAGTTAAAGTTAATGATGGTTGATTATCATGAGGAGGATAAATCATACTAATAATAGGTTTGGCAGTAGGATCCTTAAGAATTACCACGCCAGGTTGACCACTTGCAGGAAGTTCGTTTAAGGGAATGGAAGTAACGGATGGATTAAATCGACCCGTCGTTCCGTCTTTTGTTGGAAGCTGAACAATTCCAAGGAGAACGACTTGAGGATTACCAAAAGCCACGAAACTTCCTAAGAATTAAATTGAATTTACGTTTAGATCAAAATAAAATTTGAAATGTAATGATAAGTGAGCACCTTCTTGTCCTTTTCCAATGGATTCTCCATCAGGTTTGAAAATAGCTGGAGTGTATGGATTAGCCGAAGGGTAGAGAACACCTTTTTGAGCCACTGCAGATTGCACTTCCAAAACCATAAAACCCGGAGTGGGAGCTCGGTC
>JAQFZZ010001222.1:0-12107 GCA_034696405.1 Isotoma caerulea
TGGATGAAGTTCCAAATCCACCTACAGATAAAAAGAAGGGGTTGGACAAGGAAGTCGAAGCTGAACCGGCTGTACCTACCCCGGCACAGGAAAAGCCAATATATTACATGCTGAGCCCTGTTCTTCCCGAAGATAAGGAGCTTCGATCAAAGCTTTGGAATGGTCGATTGGTACAGACAAACACTTGAAATTATTCATTTAAGTTAAGTATGCAGTTTAAGGCTCAATTTTAATTTACAAGAAATTATTTTTTATTAGGAAGCAATATTAGAAGTTAATCGTCAAGAACGGGAGCAACAAGACTTTTCTAGACAGTGTCTGCTTTGTCGAGAAATTTTTACTGGGAATAGAATAAAGATTTTTGAGCACATGAAAACAGACCATAGTTTTCACATCGGAAAGCCAGATAATATTGTATTTGTGGAGGAATTTTTAGAACTTATCGCTCACAAATTAAACCAGTATGATAAATAATTCTTTTTACATAAAAATTTAATGATTCTATTATTATTATAACTTGCTCATTTATTTACCTTGCGTTTAATTTTAGATTAATGTGTCTCCATTGTGAGAAAACTTTTAAAGATAAACCTGTTCTGAGAGACCACATGAGAAAAAAAGGACACAAAAGGCTGAACTGCAATAATCCAGAGTATGATCGATATTATCTCGTTAATTATTTAGAACCTGGAAAGGATTGGAAAGCACTTGAGGTTTTTATATTTTAAAACTCAGCTAATTCTAATTATTATATTGTTACACAATTAACAACAATATATTTTTTTGTTCCTGTTATTTTAAAAACTAGTGTGAAGATGCAGAAGATGAAAGGGCAGAGGAAGACTGGGTGGAAACCAACGAAGAAACAACAAATATTGTGTGTTTATTTTGTTCTCTTCAATCCTCTAGTTTTGAAGAAATTTTAGGCCATATGAAAATCAATCATAAATTCGATTTTTTAGAGACAACAGGCAAATGCGATTTTTATCAAAAAGTAAGTTCTTGTACCTGAATAAAACATCACGAAATTTTTTGCAAAAAATTAATAAGTAGGCGTCTTTTTTTCAGGTTAAAATCGTCAATTTTATACGGAGAACAGTATTTTTAAATTCATGTTTCTACTGCGAGAAGAAATTTGCAGATAGATGTAGTCTTCTTCAGCATATTGTAGAACATGGAACGAAAAATCCAATGAATTTTCCACCAGCTCAAATGTGGGATCAACCTGAGTAAACAGTTTTAAACAATTCATGAATTTCAGTGGAAAAAGCTGATAATTGACTTTACCATCTTTTGATTAATATAAATATATTTTTAGGTACTATTTCCCGACATATGAAAACGATCAATTTCTTGTACTGTTGGATAATGACAACAGCCAAGATGACGAGCAGAGCACCATGGCAAGCTCGGTAATTATTACTTTTCAATGACCCTTGATTACCAATATAGGACTCAAATCAATGTATGGTAAATTTTGGGTGGTGTTTTAGAATGAACGTCTAGTAATTCCTGAAGATCCTCCCCAGATTAGTCTTCGGAACCCTGCAGACCTTCATATGGACTTGACTTAAGTCATAAGGACTACTTTACTACGTGTTTACAGCTGTGTTATTGTTGATATTTGTAATAAATTAAATTTTATTACAATTTCCAAATTCATATGTACAATCAATTTTGTATTCATATTTTCTAGACTGATGCACTTTTTAAATGTAAAAATTAACATTTTACATTTCAATTAATAGAATAATGGAGACATATTTTTTGTAGTTTGAGGTTTTGATAAAAATACGATTGAAGGGTTGTACGCAGAAAATATCGATCAAACAGCATAAATATCACCTTTCATCTTCAATGCTCAGTCATACATAATCTAAAAGTTACTTCATTATATCCAGAGAACATTGATAAAATCAATCTTCTCTGTATTATATCTTCATACATGTCGTAGTTTAATCATTGGCCGTATCTAATCTTAGGTCTTGTAAACTAATTCATGGGAAAGATAACTCTTTTGCGTAATTTTTAAGTTGAAAAAGTTCCATTAGAAAGAAATGGCGGATGTGGATGTTGAAGCAGGTTCTAAACAAGAAGCTGATAGTGACAAAAAAGGCCAATATCCTCTTGTTCGGGTATCTTTTAAAATCATTTAACTTACAATACAATATAGCACATCCAAAATCAGTATATAAATGCCCACGTAAATGTCAATTGATACAGATGACAGATTTACCAGAAGATACAAAGCCAGAAATAATTGACATGATAACATCTGCGATAGAAAGATACATCACAGATTTGCAAGTAAGATATAAGTAGGTACATCAGATAAGATGTAGAAACAATTCATGAACATTAATGTTGTGAAAAGTAGAAATTGCTGGGCTTGTAATTAATAGTCTTCTTAAAATTTCAGACAGCATGCAAAGTTATTAAAGAGCAAATGGACAGAGTGTATGGACCTCACTGGAGTGTGATTATCGGAGAAGCATTTGGATTCGATGTGACTTATTTAAAGAAACACATTTTATACATGTTTTTTATGGGAAATTTGGGTATTTTAGTATGGAAAAATTGTTAATGAATAATTTTCACAAATCATCACATTACAAATACATCATATTACTTTTAGATGTAACATTTCAAAATCAATAAATCTGTAATCTCAGTCTCTTCTCATGAACCTTTTTAATGTTAAATATCTTTAATATATGGTATCACGACTAGTGTATTAATAAATGTGCATTTAGCATAATTCACCTTACTATTTTCTCATGTTTGCAAAAGAACATCATTTGATTTTGACTCATTTATTGCAAAATTCTTTTAATTAAAAGGTATTATTATTAAGCTGGAAGCGATAGCAATCTCATCCCTGCGAAGTGAAAATTCCGGTAGGCAATTGCTATTGGTTCACATCTATTCACATCAAAATTGCCAGCCTCTTCCATCAAGAGGATCAGGGTAACCCAGAACCGGACCCTTTTTTTTACAAAACCATTCTCTCACAGCATTCGTTTTTTAATGTTAAATTTTCGAAACATTTTGATTTATAATTCAATAAAATACTTTTAAAATATAAGAAATTATTCTTATATTTAAATAGTACGTTTCTGAAATGGGTTTTTCTTAAGGCATGGCCAAAATTACATACATTTTGTTAGGTAAACTCATGGAAGTAGAACCCATACATACAATTCCGTGTGTAAACTAAATGTGTTATGTTATGCATATGGGACGGATCTCTCTTCTGTACTGTGTGATTGTGATGCATAACATAAATCTTTTTACTTTTTTCTTCTACTACTTTTTTAGTACAGCAATCTTCCAGTGGCCCAGCTGAAGAATCTGCATAAAAGCAACTTTTTTGTGGTGGTTGTTCAGTCAGGTTGCCCCAAGCTATCTACTTCAGTACGAGAAAGTCATGGAAGTAGAATGTTGAATTTTTTACCCATATAATTCCGTGGAGAAAGCCCTAATTCACAATTTTAATTTTAGCAACAAATTATTCTTTCATCTTCTTTCTTCAATTAGTTCAATTTAATTCTATACTAAATTAATTATTCCGTTAATTGGCAAAATCCTTTTTAAAATGTTTTAAAAATTTGAAATTCTTATTTTTATTTGTAGTGTGTAGTAGTGGTAGTGTCAGTAGTGTGTAGTGAGTAGTGGCTGGGTTAGGGTCAGGGTTGGTTGGTTTTTGTGTTAGTTAGTAAATCTCAATTAATTCACGATTAATTACAAATTTTTATCTTTCACTTAAAATCGAAATCCTAATTTACTAAGTTTACGTTCTACTTTTTTCATATGTTTTTCATATGTATGTTTATGTTTAGTAGTACTGTGTACTGTGTTTTAATTGTGTAAGTTGTGTAGTTTTGAGGAATCAGTGATCACTCAGGAATCTTGAGAATTGAGAAGTTCAAGGTGTGAGGTGAATTAATATGTAATACATAATATTAAATATCAAATGTGTAGGAATAGAAAAGTTAAATTATTGCATATTGTTTTCAGCAGTTGCTCTTCCTATGTCCTACCTTCCAATTCCAATAATTACCAAACACCAAAATCGCATAATTAAAATCTGGTATGGATATGGGATAACGGGTGACTGGTCACTGACTGGTAAGCTATATTTACTTACTTAATCAAAATTAGTAATTTTTTATAGTGTAACACTGTAAGTGGAAATGGTCATTTCTTTCATTATTCATTAACTTCAAAATTATGGATATTTGTTTTTGTTTTTCATTCTTTAGTAAAAAAGTATAAATCATTTATGAACTGAAAAAAATGTCTCATTTTGGTATTGCTATATAGATCACTGAAAAAGGGATCGTTGTCATGAAATGAGGGCTTTGGATCTTATGTTTTCTAATAACAATCAACTCAACATCAAGATAATCGCGAATTCGCAGTGCTATTAAACTGGAAGTGTTCTAAATGCAAACTTAAGTTTGCTGTAAATAGTCGTTTATTTTTTTATGAATTATGTTAAGTTACTAGTCACGAATCAGTTTAAGTTAAATATAGTTTTGATTATTATCAATCAATTATCGCTCACTTTAGTTTTTGAAAATTAAGACTAATTAAGTAATCTAGAAATGTATCAAGTATCCACCAGGAGCACTGCCATAATAATTTGGTTCGCATTCGATTAGGTTCATTTGGTTAAACGTTGGTTTAGTTGAATTAAAAAATTATTAGTGAAGTTATAAATTACATAAAATTCAAGCAAACCGGACAACCCGAGGCTTACTCGACATATTAGTAGATAATCTTTGATGTGACGTCTTTCATTTATTTTAAAGGTACGTCTCAGTCTCTAAAATCAGTTTTGCTGCCCATGTTAAAGTTGACTAACCAGCTTCCTTGAATTCGAATATGTTTACGTGTGTTGTCTATTTGACTCCAAAAAACTTTTTTGTAGTTTTGTATTGAATATGTCGAATGTATTTTTGTTACTGTTGTGGTTGTAGGTTGTAGTACCCTTCAAGAAATGTAGTGTAGTTTTACTAGTTTTGAATAAACTGTACAAATAACTGAATTTTTGCGTATAATGTTTCAGATTGAACTATTTGCCGAACAGAAAATTCAGTTTACAAACACAGGGATGGAGCTGAAGAACAAAATATAACAGATCGTCAAGATTTCAAGATAAACATATCACTCTCATCGTCCATTTTCTTTATACGCTTGAATTAAACTTAGCTATGATCTCAGATTAATAAGCACTACCATTGAGGTCATTGGAAGAATCTTGGACAGTTATTATTATAAAGTAATATGTATTCCCATTCAGACGATATTGAAATTAAGCGACGGCGTAAGAGTAAGTTTTTGATTATGAGGTAGGGAAAAGAAACCTGCTTTATTAAACCTGCATAACAAGATTTAATAATGTTCATCTTCCTAAATATCTCATCTCTAATTTAATAATAATATTCAATATTATCAATTTATTGAGTTCTGAAAGAAAAATATTTTTTGATTTCGTGCATTTAGGTTCGGGATTTTCAGGATATAATGATCCGATGTCACCACCCGTTTCACGTGGATCGGCACTATCTTGTGTACCGTCGACATCAACTTCCATTCCAAAGTTCACAAATGATAGATTTAATCTACCAATTTATTCACCAGGAACGCCATCAAGTCCAGAAGTATATCCGTGGGTGTGAGTATTGTTTTTTTATTATACAACTACCTTTATGCCAAAATGTTTTTAAACAACTTGCCGTAATGTTGAAACAGTAGATTATATTATGCTGTTTCAATATATTACGGATAATAATATAAGTTAATAATATTATTATGATATTTTAACATTATTGATTTTGAAGTTGAAAATGTATTTTCAATTTCAAAATGTTATCAGTATCAGAGTTTAAATAATACAATAATGCACCTTAAATTTTAATTGTGTACAAACAACCTCCTGTTTCATTTGATTTTAAACAGAAACTCTTCGAAGCGTTACTATGATGAAAGTGAAGCTGAGACTTTCTCGGACGCTGAAGACTTGGATTATGAAGCTAGTAGTTTGAATTTTAATGTGGGCGCAGTTGAAGTTTGTACTCAGCTGTCTGAGCCAACGACAATCAAGGCTTCTGATTTACAAACTCTACATCCTGAAGATTCTTCCGTTACCTCTCAGTTGCCGGCATGGTGGATTTGTTCTAAACACCGCACTGAAAGTACTGACACTGCAGCATTCCATAATGTGTTACAGCATCAAATAACTACACCTCAGATCCCTGGAAATTCTAATATAACATATGTACGGTTGTATGAATCGTGTGAATGTCTCTACCCTGTAGACCTATCAAATATACCCGATGTGTTCAATACATCCGAAGCACATGAAGCCAGCGACTTCAACAGTATCACTGGCTTGAGCTACTTTGACCACTTGGATGTACCCATTCCAATCAGTTCCCATGTTTATAGCAATAACATCGATTCGGAGCTAGAATTGATTGATGAAGTAATTAGTCCGTATTTGCTGGAAGGAAAGATGGTAAATATTTATAATTACATATTAAGGTGGCAGTGCAAACCCTTGTTTCTACGTATGTAATAAAATTGAAAAATTATTCTCTAGAAATTACACGGAGACTTTATAATTCATATTAATAAGTGGAATGATGCGTGTGCGAAAACGAGTATGGTAAAGGCGGCTCAGATTCTATTTGAAGAATTATTCAGTGAAGAAGAGATACAACGTTGCACTATGAAAGGAAAAAAGGGAACAAAGAAGCTGGATCCGATCAAGAAGCTTTCAATTTTGCGTGAGAATATTTAAAATGTATATTTTAAATATATATTTTGAACAAAATCATGGTTATTGTAACTTTTCAATATTTGTATGCAACTACTACATAGGCGCTGTAAGTTGGTTGGTCGTTTATTGGAAGCAAGAGTCGAACGATCAACCATCAAACTACAATTGTGATTTGGACCTAGTGCGTCCATTGGACATTGAGGAGAAAAAAGTTGTCCAGGAAAAGATTTTCACAAACTTTAGAAATCAAAAAAATCAGCGAAAAAGGAAGATAAATGATGACGGGTAAATATTTCTTGTACCTTAATGGTTATGTGTGATGTGTCGTTGCTATTTTGTCTCTGAACTCTGTAGGATGATCCTTCGCTAATTTATATTTCTAACCTTGACATATCATCATCAATAATGCATGTGTAAGCGTATTGCAATTTAAATTACCCAATAAACGTACTAATCTTAAGGGGATAATCTTAAATGTTAGTTCGCTTGTTCCAAGAACTGACACACCAATGTATCAGAAACTGGAAACTGTATTGAAACGGCAACTAATATATTTTTTTTCATTTCAGTGCAATTAACACTACCGTTTATCTTGGACCGGTTGTTGATAAAAGTTATCCTCCAGTGGTATGTGAATTTAAGCTTGATTTCGAATTCTGATCAAAGTATATATTAATATTGTAAATATTTATAAAACAACATTAGTGGTATGTAATCTAAAAACTATGTAATACGTAATTTCAGGTAATTGGTGAGTTCAGCATACCAAGATCTACATGGGCAGAAGCTTTCTACGACCATGATTATATCCACACCGCTGGGTTTTTATTTGAAGCAATTTTTACTCCTGAAGAAATTATGTCATGTACATTAAATGGCAAGAAGAAGACTTCGATTCTTTGCTCAAATAAACGAGAGGAAGTACTTCGTAAGTTCGAACTTAAATAAAATATATTCCTAGTTTGTAGTTAGTAAACCTTACTGACGTAATATAACACTTCAACATAAGTATACAAATAATATAACATTGCTTGAAATATGGATTCCAAAACAAAAATTAGTACTAGTAAAATTGAATTTAAATACGAGCATTTATGTAATATAAAGTTTCAGATTATTAATTAATTATTATTCTGTTTAATTCTCGTTATAGTTAAAATCATGGATGACTGTAAACTGTTTGATAATTAATTATAAATACACTTCTTTTAATTTTTAACACACAGGCATTACTGGATGGATGAAGGACAAAAGAAGAAACCCATATAACTTAGATGATTTAATTTTAAATCGCTTCGAGTGTCTTTCAACAATGGAGCGTAAAGCTGTGACAAAAAGCGTATTTACTCAGAAACGGAACCAGTTGTGCATTAAGTTAAAGCAGCAAATGGAAATGGAGTCACGGATGAGTTTAGACTGATGACAGTTATTTGAATATTCGTTGCAATCGTAAATTCTCAAAGCCAACGAAAAATATTTAGATTTTAACTTTATTTCAATTTCTACTCAGCATTTGTAATGCAATCTTATATAGTTATGAATTATTGTATTCCAATCTTGTTTCGAAATAATAAAGAAAAGCGTTTTTTCACCAGACGTATGTTTCATCTCAATGAGTTGGTCACACAACAATCATCATGTCTGATCAACGAATTTCATCTGACTTCTACTTCTGATTTTGACCTACTATTTACTATGTTAAGTTTGGAAACATTAGTTACGTCGAAAAAGGACATGCCGTAGTTTTGATTTTTTTGGGCTTTTCAGAACAGAAGGCGTCTATCTAATAATAATAGAATAGTATCTATAATAATTATAATGAAAATGAAAAAAATTGGTTTTAGTTTGATCCTCTCATCCTATATTGTAGTCTCATCTTTGCAGGAATAATGAAAGTAATTTTTTAGCGTCATTTAACTAACGTTATACACCTTTTTCTATTTTTTTTGGGAAATCAAAGAAAAAAAGTTCATCTTGAGCGTAAAAAATAGCACATATAAAGCTTAATCTTGTTATGTAAATGTTAATGTTCTTTAATACACAACCATTTTATGAAATTACAAAACATTTGACGTTATTATTTCGAGATAACAGCATTATATTAAAATAAAATATATGATAACGTATGCGTTGGTTTGGTACATAATATTTTCTATATCCTCCATAAGTCCTCCCTCTCTATCATATCTCAGCTCAATAATAAATAGTATAGAAAAGTTAGCGAAAAATTAACAAGAATTCGAACGTTTAAATATTCTAAAAATTAACTATACTATTTTATTTTATTTTCTACGAAATTATTATTGCTACATTAGAAGTTATATTTTATAGACCTCTAAAGATCAGCGAACATTTTATATACAAATACAACCCTTAGAAATTAGTTCCCAAGAAATTCCGTTTGAATCATTAATCCATCATCAAGTCCAAGATACGTTTCTGCAACCGAAAAGCTGCGGCTTTGGGCATTTGTTTCATATGTGCAGCTACCATCAAACCAAAATAATCATAAGCGTCACGATTTTCTGACTGAGTTGTATCCCCTGGTCCTCCTCCACTAGCCGAAGTATTATTATCAATTAATTGGACATTGTCGTCAGTATTATTAACATTAACTACTTCTGCATCTTCTTGTTCATAATCTTGATACCTACTACTACTGCTGTTCCCCATATCATATGACACATTATAATTGTCTACATTACTCCTATTGCATTCAATTCTCCGTCGTTTGGTATTATTAATACTACTAACATAGGCATTAACAAGGTTGCTGTTGTCGTTGCTTCGATTACGCGAATTTGATGTCATAAAATTGTAGCTTAAAGTGCCTAAGTCTTGATCTTGATCATTGTCAAACTCTTGCTCTAGGTCTTCTTCCACATTTACTTCTACTTCTACTTCAGGGTTATCATTATCATTATCTGGATCATAATCATACTCGCCATATTCATTTATAATTTCGTGTCCATCGTTTGAGGAAATGTCGTCTTGTTGGTAATTATAGGCATCTTGTAAAAATCCGTCACTTGACTCATTTGCAGGAGTGGTTGCCTCAGGTTTTGTTCTGAAATAGAATGATAATTTAATTGAGTTATTTATTTTGTCAAGCAAACAAGGAATTTCGCCCACTTAAGAGCGTAAAAAGGAAAGACAAGTTTAGATGATACATCATTATTTAAATAACTTACATCAGATCATCATCTTCTCCATAGATGCAATTAAGAAATTTCATTTCATTATAGTAAACCCATGCCCTTCCTGGTCTTCCTCCAGACCTTATTAACTTCTTCCTTTTAACAAAGTAATCCCTTAGGCTCACCCATTTCCTTGAACACCAAGCGGCTAAAATCATGCAACGTAAATTAATATTATCAACTTTGTTAATATAATATAATCGGTAATTAACACAAGAACAAACGACAATTTCTCATTCTCACCTGGCTGGCCAAACTCAGCCGCAACCTTGTTCCATTCCGCTTGCTTCATAATAACATTTCGAAAGTTTTCATTATCTGGATTATAGAGCAGGGGTGCTCTTTCAACTCTGTGTATGAATCTCACGATAAATTCTGGGTCAGCTGGGTCAAGGGATAATGATAATCTTGGGGGTTTAGTATCCGCTGCTTCCGCCTTGCTAATGAAAATGAGATGACCCCCCTCAACATTTCCATTGCTTACAACTACCGCAGGACTCTGTACATTGCTGACGCTGCTGCTACTACTACTTATACCTCTTAATTGCTTTTGTAGCCTTTGAGGTAAATACGACCGAAGTCCATTTCCATTGCTTTGCCTGGTTTGCATTTTAATTTGACCTTGACCGTGTTTAACATCACCATCCGTTGGAGAAGTTCCTCTACTTTTGCCTTGCTGCTGTTGCTGCCGTCGAGACTGCTGAAATAGTTCTTCCTCAATTTCATCTTCTCCAACTCCCAAAGACTTTAACTCTCTCGTTCTTTCTAAATCCATTTGTGCTTGTGCTGAGTATGATGAAGTCATGATTGTGGACGTTTATAGTTTAACTACACTTTTAAAAATATTTTTAATTACTTTTCTGACCCAATTTACAATTAAGTGTGTGATTGACGTTGTTGTTGTTGAATCTTGTAGAAAATACACTTCTACATTACCTGCTGACTGACTGACGTGAAGTGAACGGGCGGAGTGTACAGGATAGATACAGAGGCAGAAGTGGAAGGCATTTTCATGACTCAAGCACAGCACGACTTGCACGATCATCCATAGGCATCACGGCCAAGCCATACCTTTTCGACCTTTTGTCCATACATACATTACATTCAATTCAATCTCTATTCAATTCACTATCAGGCAAAAGGAATTTTCAGCTACTGCAACTTCAACCACTTCAACGAACGACTCTCAAAGGCAAAGGCAATGTGAATGTGAGGAAAAAAGGCAGAATGCTTTTAGGGGCTTAGGGGAGTTGGGTCTGTCTGTAGTGAGTCTGTATTCTGTATGTAAGTTACGTAATAAGCTCGGTGAAGTCATGTTGTGCTGTATGTAGAGATAGAGTAGTCAGTCTCATCAAAGTCACAAAAAAACAAAACTCTCGTCCAACGTCACGCTGGCTTTCCCTCAACAGAACACAGAAGGAAAGTGAATTTCACTTCTGGGTTAATGAATATGAGCGTGTATCATTCATACCCGGGTATTTAGAGGAGTCAAGTCAAAGAAGTAGAATAAAAGCAAATAGCATTATGAAAGATGAAATGAGTTGTTTCGGTTTTTAAATGAATTTTTAATGCATAAATGAAAGTTAAAATATACCCATATCACATATAAATGATTAAGCGATAAAAGAAAATGAATTTTTTGTTTGGTTGGTTAAATTCTTGGCGACAATGCAATATATTATATTATGAATGAATCCTCTTTTTCCTGTCATATTATATCGGCTCAATCAATCGGTCAAAATAGTAATAATAATTTGTGTTAACTTGCCAAGCATAGAAATAAGATTAAAGATTTTACGACTTTCCCCTGTGCTCGTCCTTTTTGTAGTTAGTTAAAGTCCTAAAAGCCATAAATAGTACCTTTCTTAGAAAGGTTTGTCCTTGATTTCGTAAGGCCCTTTTGACACAAATTAAATATTAATTAAAGAAACACTACGAAAGATAAATCATTTCAACTAATAAAGGTATTGGTAGGCAGGCCCAAACCTAGGTACTGTCCGACCTGGATTTTCTGTCTAAAAGTACGGCCTTTTTGGAAATTTTATAAAAATTAACTACCATCGAAAGCAACCCATTAAAAATTGAAATTGAAAGCACAATTAGATCTAACCTTTTTCGATTTG
>JAQFZZ010001223.1:0-12099 GCA_034696405.1 Isotoma caerulea
ATCATTTGGGCTGTCGAGCCACGTTTGAAGTTGAGTTAACTGTTTTAGTCGACCGACAAAGTGTTTGTTCACTCGTCTTACGTTGAAAAAGATAGGCCATAAGGATTGTGTCTTCCCTGAAGTGGTTGTCGGACCAAATTCCCTCTTTAACGATTCTGTTCCAAAAAATTTATTAAAAATTAAAATTGATAAAAAATCATTGGATTGAAATTTAAAATACAAAGTTTTCAAAAACAAATTTTAACTGATGTAAAATATAAGCGATAAAACATGCAGTTTGAGAGTAGACGAAATCAGGAATATCGTTTTTATGCAAATGGTAAACTGTAGTATACAATTTTTGCTTATGCGAACAATTGTAATTGAATAATGATAAGGTGAAAAAGTGGAAGGAAGTTGGGTTTGTTACCTGCAGCTGAGACTTTGTGGATGTTTCGCAGTGTTTCACAGAGAGAGTTAAAAGTTGCTGCATCTCCCTTTTGGGCTTTCCAACTACCCAGAATTTGCATGAAAAGTTCGTAGGGTTCTAAAGTGCAATTGTTAAAGGTCTTTTTCCACTGAACAAACTTGGGGTCGGACACACCCAATTTGTCGTAGAATTCAGTCCAACTTTGAACCAAAGTGTCGTCTTGAATGAGAAGTCTCACTATTCGAGACAGATCCTTCTCTTCCCATTCACTCATTTTATTGCCTCCAGACATTTTTAAGGATTCAAAGAGATGATCGTGAATGAAAAGAGATGGCAGGGTTATTCAAGTCTGAATTGACTGAGATGGAAAATTAAAAAGGACGAATTAATTGTATAAGTAGAAATAATATCCGAGGAGTGATTTGTGAGAGGGATTTGAAAAAAACTGACGAAAGATATTTTATTTCGTCGCTTCATAATCATTCCTGGAAAGAATGAGAACATAAAGTTGGTGGCTTATCTTTGAAAGATAAAGTGCTTATCTCAACTCAAATAATATTTGATTGCTGAATGGCTGATCAAAACTAATTTAAAATTCTTTAGGATTGTATTCCCCGTTTCCCAAGCTAACACAAATGGTGACAGGACTCTTCATAGTCCACAGTTAATTAGTCCAACTTAAATAGTTTACACAATTGATAGTGTACACAAACACACTTCATTGTTTGCACATTGCACAGCATACAAAATTCATAGTAATGACAGTCATTATCATTTTTTATAAATTAAATTTTGATGTAAGGGAAATCAGATTATAAAGCAGTGAATAAC
This sequence comes from Isotoma caerulea, assembly GCA_034696405.1. NCBI lineage: Eukaryota > Metazoa > Arthropoda > Collembola > Entomobryomorpha > Isotomidae > Isotoma > Isotoma caerulea. The sequence goes on from JAQFZZ010001223.1 coordinate 1,241, forward strand.
ATCTGAGAAAAACTGAAAATTTTAAGGTTTAGTGTTTATTTTTAACCATTCTTGATTATAATTTAGCTTTTTGAAAATACGTGTACTTCAAAATTGTATGCTAAAACAATTACAAAATCATTTTGAAATGTGTATTACATCTTAAGCTTATTTTAGAGATTTTTGAAAGATTTTACATCCATACACCTATTCCACTGATAATTCCATGCTTCTTTAGATGTCCAAAAGTAAATTTTTAGTAATTTATAATTAGAGCATAGTTAATATTGCTTACTTTAAATAAGTTTAAACATTTCCATTCAAAAACGGTTAAAGCAATCAGAAATTATTTAATTGAACAGCAGAATTTAGTTTTTAATTCCAAAATTAAATTGATTTATGAATTTAAATGGTTTATAGGCAATTGTTAATTTAAAATAAAATGTGACCATAACATCTCATATTAATTAACCTCAAACAAAAAGTTAACCATTCCTTAATTAATCAATAAATTGTTGTCCTATCCCAGGTGCTAAAGTTGGCCGAGTAGCCGGTGTTGGTTCCGTAGCTTGAGATATCACAACTGTAAGTAAAACAAAGATTACGGTCGCAATGACTACGTAAATCTTCATTGACATCTGAACCAGTTATTCTGAAAATACACAGAGTTTTAGAGTTATAATCGTTTTAGCGCAACGCAGCTGAGGAAGACCCGAAAGCGCGCGGGTAACTATGTTGGTTCAATTTTAGATTTTTTTTACATTTAAATTATATATTTTTGTGATTTTTACATATTTTGAGATTTGAAGCACTCGAAAGCGGGACCAGTGTCGTTTAGCGCAGTGCGCTGATTTTAAACACCAAATGTCTTTGCGACCATATTCAATTCAGCACCTTAAACTATTTACGATAAATTCTCAGCGATCGAAAGTCATCGGTGCGACGGATGAACGGAATGACAGACAGACAGACAAAGCGTTCTTGTAAAGTATGAAGTAGTTTTGAAAAGTTTTTCTGTCGGTTTTAAGTGGAACACCACGAGTTTATTGTCATTTATGACATTGGGATTTTTTTTGAAATTTCAAAACTTTAAAATTAAAAAAATGACTCCTCTTTACTAAAGCTAACAAGTTTGGAATGTGAAAATACTTACGGAATAGAGTGCAAATGGCGATAAGCGTTCTCGGTCTGCTTGAAAGGAGTTTCCGAACTCTAATGAAAATATTTGATTTGAAACGATTCAACATTTTATATCATCAGAATAAAAACAAGTTTTTCTAGCTACGCCTTTCACTATGTTAAGCCATAATTCTAGCTTACTGCACTAATCTTTTATGTACTTTTTATTAATCCTCTGGGATTATAACTTACTCAAAGATTCGATTTAAAGACCCAGAAATTTGTTTACTTTTCCGATTCATATTCACTATTTTTCACCAGAATTTATCCCGTTTTTGGCATGGATAAAATAATAAGTGGAATTGAAATCTTTGACAGTTCATACAATAAGATGAGTATTTAATTCCACAGATCTATAATCTATAAATACTGAGAAACTAGTTTCCATTTATTAGAAATAAAAATTTATTTCCATCGACATTTGTTTTTATTTTGAAACAAACAAAACATTCAGCCATTATCAAATCAGATTCCTTTAGTCAAACAATACTCATAAATTTATTCATTTTTTTGACGAAAAAAACTTTTTATATTTCCACTGCCATGTGCCATGTGGTAATATTTGAGTTTTTTGAGAAACAACAATTTATTTGTACACTCGTGTTTTTTGCCCTATTTTAAAAGCCTTTTGAGTAGAAGTCTGGACAACTGACATGACATTCAGGCATATCGCATAATATGAGAATAAGGCTTAAAACGTTTTAGTCTGTTTTTAATTCCATTCTTAATCCCGTGAATCGATCTGTGGATTAAAAATACGATCTAACAAACAATTTATTTAAGTAAGTTTGTTACAAGGTGTTTAAAAATGCAATTGGAACTTATGTAAACTTTTTAAGATTAAAAATAGTCCAATGTAAACAATAAGAATTTATATTTATATAATTATATAAACTGATTGGTAACAATAATATTGCTCCAATTCGAAAAACCTGCTGTTGAGTTCAATCCATATTGAGCTCATTCATAAGTTTATTCTTATCATCATCAGTCAAGTTTTTATTTAGCTAATTAAATTTCACACAACAAATGGCATTAAAATGCAATATTTAAAAAAACAGAAGCGAAATGGATTTATTATATAATGGCCTGGCTTTTTCCTCCAAAGATTTGGCTAGTAAATAAAATTTTTATTTAAGAAAAAAAAATATTTATTTCATTCAATGCTTACGCTTATTTATGCACTGATAAGTACAAAGATAAGCAATATATCGACACATATTGTTCTGAACTGGTGCAAGTTAAAAAATATTTAAATTATTATTTTGTAGGGAAGTGCTTATCGAACCAAATAATAGCTCACTTGTAACACGCATGGTGAAGCAATTATTTTGTACGTTGGAATAAAAGTGACAAGAAGATGTTTACAACTTCGACGTAATTGGGTAATTTTTTAAATATTAATTGGTAGAGGAAAATACGTGAAGGATTCATTGATTAACCAAACCGTTTACAATGTTAATTATTGGATTTGAAATGAGCTTTGTGGAAATCCAAACCGATGATTCTTCGTGGAATATTCAAACTGAGTCAAATAGGTTCTAAACTCAATGTAAATTCGTAGAAGAAACAGCAAACACTTGCAAAACTTAATAAAGAGTTAGAGGTGGGAATTTACTCCTGAGAATCTACCAAAAATAGAAATAAGAGTCACTCTTTAACTTTAGACCTACTTCAATATTTCTTCATAGCTCATTTCATCAAAAGTTTACTCTGAACTTTAAGCCGCATTTATTAAAAGAGTCCAAAGAACCTTCTGAGTTGAGGAAGAACAGAGAGAATTGAGTCAAGCCAATCTCACCTCTTCTAAACCTCCCAAAACCTTTCATAAGTATATGCAAATAAGTGAAATTCACTGGAAATCTTCCCATGTTGTTTAAATGCAAAAGGAAAAAGTAGCTTCAACTCACCTCATTATAAAGTAGCCAAGGCTACTTTATGGGAATGCTTTTTCCGTTTGTCTGTCTGTGAGTCATTTCATTTATCTAATCGACAGATTAATATTTAACATGATGTGTTTCGTGTTAACATAGTTAAGTAACAGCGACGTTTGGTATTTTGAAAATCAGCTAAAAAGCGTTCTGGTCGCGATTATGTGCGCTTCAATCCGCAAAATACAAAAAATCATGTGATATATCGTTTCACATTTACCAAATGTCAAAACAACATGTTACAACATTTTTTGTCGTACAGAGTGAGGAATTAAGGTCGAATGTCAAGTTAAATATATTTGGATAGGTCTTGATAAGTAGAACGCGACACTTGGTCAAATATGACCTTTAAAGTCGCAAAACGAGGTCAAAGATGCATTGATACGTACTAAAGAGTATAAAATGTTCGCATCGTATTGAAAATATTCACATTAAATAGAATAAAAACGTAGGATATAGATCTCGCAACTTGGTTACACCCGTACTTAATATGGTTTATTATTATGCACTGCTCTGGCTGTGTGTACATAAATTATTCAAGTTTGACTTTTGTAAGAGTTGTGAAAGGTTTGGAAGGTTGAATTTCAGAGTTCATTTCTCTCAAGAAAAGCAAAAATGAGTCCAGTTAAGAGAGATGTGGGCAACAATCAAACTCACGAAAACAACCATTTTTCCTTGTTGTTTCTGAACCTCCGGAGGATCTCATAAAAAACTTTGGACGGTTTAGGAAGGGCTGAAAATACACATGTATTTTAAATATATTTCTGTATTTTGTTCTGAAAATACAAAATACCCGATTTTGCCCATAAATTTTAAAAATACAAAATACATAAATGTATTTCAAATACATGTGTATTTTGCACAGCCCTGAGTTTTGTTAATTGTGACTCTTATCTTGTTCCATGACTAGTAGATAAGAGAATTTACAAAAATCAAATGTCCACTTGCCTCAATTGCAAACGTGATTTATTTAAGTGAATAAATGGCTTTTGAATCATAATTTGCTTGGGGCTATGCATAGTTAACGTGTCTGAATTACATTTTTACTCGCATTTTTGTGCTGTCCGATCTTGCCTTGGAAAATTAGGCATTTTGGGCTGTAGACATATTAAAAAATGCCAGGTATATGAATTTTAGGTTATCAAAATAAAAATGTTACTAATTTTTCGAAATTTTAGTAACCGCCAATAGGTTGGTTAGACATGAGCATGAGTTAATTTTTTTGTTAATGGTTAGCATAACTGATCTTCACCCGATTTGCAAGGAATAACACATTAAACTCTTATTGCATTCAAGGCATTATGGGCAGATTCATGAAATAATGGGGCGGTTGGACATGCCCGGGCATATTATCGCGTGCCATGGGCATTATCCATCTCTACTTTCAAGACATTAACATAATATGGTACAATTCACCGTGTGAGATTAATCGCCAAAAACTGAATGAGAGAAGTGACCCTCCAAATTGATTCTTCGTAAACCCATTCACTTGGTTGTATTCAAGATCACAAGTCCTTCTCCATCAGTTTAAATCTTATTCATGCAAGTACAACAGAGTTGCAGGGCCATAGCCAGAAAAATGTCGGGGGAGGGTTTTTTCGGTCCTACTAATATAATTTAGCTCCTCCCACGCCCCGCCCCTCCCTATCCCGTCAATGCTAATTTCCGTGTTTCCGGGGGGGATTTGACCCTAAAAACCCTAATTAAGGTACGGCCCTGTAGAGATTTCAAATATGAAATGGAAGATGAGCTGTTGTGGTAATCAGGCAACGTGTGCACTAATTATCAGATAAAGTACAATGAGATTCCTCCCGAAACATAGGGTTCAGGTCTTATTAGGAAAGGATTGTGGCATTTCTAATAATGCAGTATTTTACTGGATTATTCATTTGATATTCCTATCCACGTTTCTGTTCCTTTTATCGCCGTTTGATAAGGCAAACATGAATGATGTCAATTCAATAACTAATATTTTATACAATTCTCGGGTTAATTGTATTTTCATTTTACTCACACACTCGAAGCTCTAACTTTATTATATGTTCAGTTAAATCAGTGAAGGGAAGCTTTGAAACGCACATTATCCCAGTGTGTGTACCGCCCTAGCCCTTCACTTAATTATCCTTACTATTGCCCTTAATTTGTAAAAAAATGTCAAGCCAAAGCAGGTATTTCCAGCTGGATCAGGTTGGGCTTTCTGAAATAGTGGAAGAGCTGATACAAGAGCCAACATTGAGAGAAAGGTGGCCGCTGTTTTGCGAAAAGTTGGGTATAACAGACCCGTGTGTAACTCAATGGTCATGTGAGTACAAGCGCGGCAATTTGCACCTCTACGACCTTTTTATAAACATTCTGAAAAGTTGGCAATCTGAGAAGGGGGATGCGGCTACGAAGGAGTCACTATGGGAAACTCTCAGCAAGGTGGATAAAGTATTGGATGCAGGTAATCTCTTTTTCTTATTAGTGGAAATATTAGAGTTCAAAACTTAAATTCTTTGCCCGTCCATAAATGTTTTTAAATACTTTTTCTGTCTCTAAAACTCAAATATATTTTAACGCGTTTGTTTCGATCAAAAGATATACACTATAATATTCATATCTCTGATAGTCTTTTGTATTTGAAAATTAAAATCACTGACGATGTATTAAATTGACTCTTTCAACTGCAAATACAAGTATTTGAATTAAATCAAATGGATCTTCATGTGATTTAATGTTGAACTCATTGCTAGAGAATCCTTGCGGCAACACTTCCGGCCAAACAATCCCGCAAACTACAAACCCTTCATCTTTAAAGAAAGGACATGAGATGAAGCCCTTGGTTTGGTACAATGTGGGACAACACAACAAACATGTCGTGGGTCGTCAACCCGTATTAGCTCAACTGGAGCAAATTTACTCGAGTGAAAGTGATAAAATAGTTGTAATAAGTGGACTGGGGGGAATCGGCAAAACGGAACTGGCCAAGAAATTTGCACACAATTAGCATGCAAAGGACAATGTGAGTGTGACGTGGTTGAATGGCGAAAGTGAAGCTAGTCTCCGTCAATCCCTCATGGGTTTGGCACAATCTCTTGACATTCCAACGAAAGATGCCTTTGGGAAGGATGTTGGAGTTGAACAGCTGTTCACTCACGTGGCACGAGTTATCAGCAACAATGAGACGTCCAAACACTGGCTACTTATATTTGACAACGTGGACGAGATGAACTCTGACCTGCTTTCCTCTCTTCAACTCCTCCATGAAAAAGAAAACACGCTCGCTATTCTTACGTCAAGAAATAGAAATGTAGCTGACGAAGCCACGTTCCACATAGAACTTGAAGAATGGACAAGTGCAGATGTCGCAGAATTCATTAAAATCTCCTTAAAAGTAGAGAATGCCAGTGAAGAATTGATCAACGAACTGTGCGAAAAATTAGGGAACCACCCACTGGGAATGAAACAAGCAGTGGCCTACATTCTCAAACAACAGAAGGATTCTCTAAAAGGTCGATCGTACTCGATATCCGATTATCTAGTCGAATTTGAGGCTGGATGGAAGAAGACAAGTAAAATACTTGACTACAAATTGAGTGAGATTTCGAATAAATATGCCAAGACGACGCTCGTCACCTGGGACATCACTTTCGACAAGATCAAAGAAACTCAAGGGGAAACTGGCAAATCCGCCTCTGCTATTCTCGAAATAATCGCTTATTTTGACCCAAACGGCATTCCTTTTGATTTCATCCAAAAAACTGTAAACATGAGTGACAAATTGGATGGAAGTGACTCAGAAGAGGCAATTGCATTATTGAAGACTTATTCACTGGTGAAAATCGAGAATTATGTAATTTCGGTCCATCGATTACTCCAACAAGTGATTCGAATAAAGTTGAACTCATCAAATGAAGAGTTCATTCTTCTCCGATCTCTCCTTCATACATACTGCGAAGATTTCGATCCATTTTCTACATCAGAACTTCCCCATATCGTTAGGGTGTGGAATTATTCATTAAAAGACGACAATTTGATACACATATTCACCGTAATGCCTTTTAAAATTTTCAACCGACTTGTAAAAGTAGGATTATATTTGGAAATTGAACATTTTTCTAGAGTGAATCATAGAAGATTGGCCCAAGTGTTCAGGGAAGATCATCTCGACACATTGGAAATGAAAAGAAATTTAGCTTTAACTTTGGGATTGAAGGGAGAATATGAAAAATCCCTTGAAGTCAATAAAGCAGTGTGGGAGAAGGAGAAGGAAATTCTCGGAGAAGAACACAAAATAACATTGACCACCGCGCACGGAATAGCTAATGTTCTTATTAGTCTAGAAAAACTGGATGAAGCGAAGACATTGTTGGAGAAAGTGTTGGAATCATGGAAGAAATATCTGGGGGAATTTCATCCAGGCACGATTAGTGCAAAGCACAGTCTTGCAACCCTGTTGTATAGGAAAGGAGAAACAGACGTGTCACTGAGGATGGATAACGAAGTGTTGGAGTGGCAACGGAGGGAATTGGGTGAACGGCATCCAGACAATTTAGCCACAAGACACTGCATTGAAGGTAGTCTCTTGCTGCAAGGTAAATTCTGTGAGGCGAAAGAACTCTTCCAAGATTTGGTCCAGTTGAGGAAGGAAGTGTTGGGAGAAGAACATCCTCACACCTTAAACTCCATGTTTTTGTTTGGCCTGACACACTTCTTACTGGGAGAGAAAGAGGCGTCTCTTGAGATTCTACAACAAGTGCTGACACTGCAGAAGAAAAGGCTCGGCCCAGATAATTCAGACGTTTTCCTAACTCAAGAAGTTTTAAATTCAATTGTTTCAGTTAATAACGATCTCATTTAGGTTGAGGTCCCCCGAAAGAGTTGTCGAATTTTGTAACTCTTGACTTATTTCTCTGTTCGGTGACTCGCACTCTCCAGATATTAACATTATTGAGGAATTCTGTGCCAAAGTTAATTGATTTAAACTTTTGAACAAGTGACCAATCACTGCGCGCACACGTCATTCAGGCGTATTCAAATTTAAAAATGGCCCCAGATATCTACTGACTGATGAGTGTTTTATTTCACTTTTCGATTTTCAATCTTTCAAACTTTTGTTTTTATGTTTAAAAATTATTTGACTTTAATAAACCATTTTTTTGAACAACTTCTAGATGGCTTTGTATAAAAAAAGTGTGAAATCAAACATCTATTCGGTTGCGATTTTATCCATTTGCTTTTTTCATATCAGCCTCCGATTTACGAAAATTAAGATGAGAAAGAGAGAAAATCGGCGATGGATGGATAGGCACTCTTATCTCGACTATTGTAGAACTCAAAGAGCTTTAATTATTCTATAAGTCCTCCCTCCATGAGCAAATAGAGCAAAAAAAATCAGTCGCCAATCCATTTTTATCTTTATAACTTGGAAACCAATCACTAATCAATCCTTTCCAACCGCTTATCCAAAAAACAACTTACTTTACTCCTAACTCCTTAATGGGTAATCGTGCTATTATCCTTGGCAGCTCGGTGTTCGCCCTATTTGCCCACATTAACTCGAGGTTTAATTATAAAAGTTGTATCAATTCCAAAGGTAATTTTAAATAAACAACATTAAGTACGGGTGATACCAAGTAGTGAAACCTAGACGTTTGTACTCCTTTCACTTTAAATATACTTTCAAACAAGACGAACATCTATCAAAAATTTTATTTCAATCAATATCCAAATATATAAAGTTTGAACTTTGACTTCAAAGGTCATCTTAGAGTAGTCACCAAAATTCTTTCAAAAATGCTCGTACGACGGTGATTTTCAATAACAAACATCGTATTGACCAGTGGCGTATCAAGAAACGGGCTATGGGAGGGGCTTAATCTATCCCTATGATGTTAATAAACACCTCCCATGCTCCGCCCTTCCCTATCCTCTCCATGTTAAATTTTGGGGGATTGGGGGGGCTCAAGCCCAGACGGAAAACGCTTTGCAATAAAGGAGCTTTCGCTTCTTAATAAGAAGGAAGACACTGTTGTTGGACTTATTTAAAAATGCCTCTTTTATTCTGCTCACACACGTTTTTTTTAATAACTGAGAGTATTCATTCACCTTAACATTATTTAGAACATTACATTATTTACATTTAAGAGCTGCAGACCACTTAAGGCTCGTTCATAAATTATAACGGAGAGAAGCGACACCTAATTGAACAGGTTATGTCAGAGATTGAGATCACGATAGGATTATGTTAGTACAGAGGGCGTTAAGGAACCGTTCATAAATCACGCTCTCCTCAATTGCGCGGAACACATCATGAGAAAGTTTAGGATTGGACCACGTAATTTATGAACAGAGGGAGGTTCAAACAGGGCTCACAAGTGTCCCTTCACAATGAACGTGGCAGAGGGTCAACTATCCTATAAGTACAAACTTAACGATGAGGATGGCAATAAATATATCACAATTATTTTTGAACACCCCACACTTAATCTCTTCCGAATAGGGGGCTTGGGCACCGATTATTTTCAGTACCCGCGGGGTTCTTTGTCTCAGGGGGCTCCGCCCCCTCCCGTCCCTGATTACAGGAAGATAGGCGTCACTTCCGATGCCTTGTACTTCCTACAGAGAATACAAAGAATAACAATGTTAGAGAAGGGCTCAGGTGACTGAATTGGGGCGTTGTAAAGGGCGTACTTACGAGTAGGGGGAGTAGGGCACTCCGACGGTAAAGAGTTGACTGCCTCGAAGGTGGATACGCCAGAGGCCGTGGTGGTAGCCTCGCGCGTCCAAGTCCCACATTTTGAAACACTAAACCAATCATAAAAACATTCAATACTGTTTAAGGGGCGCATTCATTTACGGAAGGGCGCATGCGCACCCCGTCGGTACCCTGCATAATGTTGGTAATAGGGTTGGTTACCTGGGCAACCTTTAGCCAGGTCGTAAAGTCTCTTGGCTCTTCCATCTTAATGTACATGACGTAGAGGTCGCCCTGTCCACAGATGACACACCAAGATAAGTGATATTCAGATAAGGTTAGGCACACAAAATGGTCATAAGTAAAAAAGGGCGCTTACTTTTGACTGAGGGACGAAATTGAACTCGCAGGGAGGTTTGCTGTGGTCGAGCTCACTCGCCGCACTCAGCAGTTTCCTCAAACTCTTCTCGTAGTTCTCTTTCCTCAGTCTCTGAACGGCCCACATTTTAATATGCATTTTATATACAGATGGGCACAAGGGCCATTCATAACCTATTGTTAGGATCGTTCATAAAACAAGAGATTTATAAACACAAAAGTACTGCATGGTAATTAATCGAATGGTTTAATAATCCCCTTGCTTTGTGATTAAATCTGTGGGTAGTTTATGAACGGCCCTTTCAGAGAGTCAGTGGGTGTGGTTGTTACGTGTGAATGGGTGTGTGTTGGACGGAAGGGGCCGTGTTGAAAGAATTTTAGATTTGTCAACGTTTTATATTTTATAAAATGATAAATTAACTTGTGATTTCATAAATAAGAAAGGACATAGGGTAGGTTAGTTTAGGTTAACAGTTAACCAAATATATGTAAAGAACAAGGAAATCTCTTGTAAATTGGTAATAAATGACTTTTAAGATTCCACTCATAAGATGTACCTAGTTTTCCGTGTCTCTAATTACCCTAAATCTTTAATTGATTTTGTTTCATTTTTAACAGAATACAGTTACAATACAATAGAATATAATACAGTCATACAGAGAGTTTGAAATTTTAATATATCGGCCAAATTAACATAGGATTATCAGATGCTGAAA
>JAQFZZ010001224.1:0-12086 GCA_034696405.1 Isotoma caerulea
ACAACAATTTACCAAATGAGTTCGCGTCTAAATCAATCCCCTGAAGATGATGGCAGCCACGGCCATCGAAAGCTTGGTCCAGATATCAACAACAAAGGGTCGACTGTGAGACCCCCCATTTTGGACATGAGGAAATAGATAGGGATAGGTGTGTTGGGTCCATTTCCCCATGTTCATCATGGGGCCAAAGTGCAGCAAGATCGCACGAAGTAATCACTTCATCCATGGAAGCCGAAGGAAATCTTTCACAATCACATACACATGGATGGAAAACACTAAACTACAAAAAGAAAAATGTTTTTTCTGATAGTGGTTCTCATCCATTTCTAACCCAGGGATTCTAAACCAGGAAATAAGGTACTCTTTGATTCTTAGGTAAAGCAAAAAATGTAAATAAATTTCAAAAAATTGATGTTGCAAACGGCGCAGCATAAGTATTCATTTAGTACTCCCTGTAAAAGTAACCTATATGGCCATAACTTTTGAACGGATTGACTGTTTTTATGAGACTTTGACAGAATTCAGTAAATTGAGTAATTGAGAATTTTAAGTAAACTCAGAAACTTATCCACTATCAAAATCTGCTCATTAACACGTGCGATACAACAAAAATACACTTTTAAATTTCACTTTAATAAGTTAGGTCGTTGTCTTTTCTGAAAATTAAATTTTAACTTCTAGATCTTTTGTTTAAAATTTTGTTTTATCTGAATCAGTAAATTTTTTTTAAATCTACCAACGCGTTATAAAGTTACAGTCACAAATGTAGCAGAAAACATAATTTTGCACCCAATAATATCATAAGCTTCAATTAACCTATGACAATTCTCTAGGAAATTTTTTTAATCGTTGGAAACTATTGTAATATTTCTTAATCTGATTTTGATTCCATAAATCCTGTACGCAAGCGTTTTACAAGATTTTTGATGAAAATAATATATTGTTTCCAAAAAAATATGAAACCTTTGGTAGGGGATGCATTGTAAAAATTATAAAATCAGACTGTCCAAAAGAATTTTTTTAAACTGCACGGAAAACCGTCGGATCTTAGGTGAAAAAATGAAGATTAGATGAAAATCACAAAATAAAGGTTATGGTTATACCGTGCCTTTGTTTGTACGGTATTCCTTTTTCAAAATCTTACAAAACGTTTATTTAATTTTATTTCTCCCTTATTTAGTTCTAACTCAAACACCAAGGAAAATTACACCCTACCCACCCTTTTGAATAGGTAGAATTATTGAAGAATTAATTCGTACAATGGGGTTCTTATCGCGTTCTACGGTACCAATTTTTCGTAGACGTTTTACTGTTTCAAATGTTGATAACGTTAAAACGATATTTAAATATTTGTATTTCATTCATTTTAAGAATTTTTTAGAGATTGGGACATTGATATAAATATGTAAGGGAATTTTCGTTACTTCAAAGGGACGGCTACAAATATCGAATTGACAATTGATATTTTTTTTCTGGGGGAGGGGTGATGGTTTCGGGGGGAGAGTTGCCGCCTAGTTGCGGCTTGTTTCATTCTTTTTAGTGCGCTTCCTCAACTTAGAACCCTTTTTCTTTTTAAATTTATTTTATTAATATTGTCATCAGAGTAGATGGGAAATTAAGAGGTTTTCTTTGTTTATGCAGCCTATTCTACCTGTCCTGGCCTACCTACCTAGCTCATTCGTGTTAATTAAAGTTATTTTGAGAATACCGAATACTTTCTGTTCTGGAACGAGGAGACCAGTCTCTCATGTGTGACATTTGCCGACGACGATTGTTGAAATCACAGCAACTTGTTCCACCAAATCCCATTGTTCGGATTTGATTCAATCGGTGTCGGACGGCCTTGCGGACTTCTCCATTTATGAAACAGTAGAGTAATGCCACTAAAAATCCCTAGAATACAAAAGTTATCAATGAAATATTAATAAATTGTGTGAATTTTGAAGTAACAGAGGGACTTTTTTTACTCAATTAAGTTTTATCGTCTTTTATTTTTACTATTTAATTGTTGATTTAATCTTTCCTTTATCAACTTTAGCATTACGATTGATTCTTTTTAAAAGTGAAAGTCAGATTCTAATAAGTAATTACTATATCCCAGCAGTGAATCAGTATTTTAAACTTACATATAACAGAAATTACTTTTTAGCCACCTAATTAAATAATTTAATCAAGCAATGATACTGCGCGAGAGAAGATTAGCTCTTGAATCTCTTGAAACTGTCAGGATAAATTACAATTACCTACATAAAGCTCCATACAATCGTGGGTCGTGGGTGGCTGCTCTAATACTGTAACTATAAATAGGATGACATGGTTAATGAAAGACCCTAATACTTCATTAATCCTAGGACAACTAATTGTAAGATATTGTAATCTGTTAAAATTAGGTGAACTGTTCATTACATTGCTGTTTCGGGATTATTCCTAATTATCGTTCTATTGCAGTAGTCTGTACAAAGTACAGCACGTCCCACTCCTGACTCCTGGCATTTTTTCTATTAGAAAAGCTATTATTTATAATCGCAATAATAAATCCAATTTCGATTTTATTTTATTCCATACTGAATTACAGAATGACGAAATTATGATAATTAAAACTACAATAATGTAATTCATACAGTTGCTACAAAAAAGGCAAAGAAATACTTTTTTCAAAAGATTGTTATTGCCTTACTTGAGTAGAGATGAGTAAAGCTCGAATAAATTCATAAATTGGTTCGCGACTTCCCGAAAGGACGAGAAGATATGTGATACCAAAAAGTGGCATAAGGACCACCAACGCCTTAGCTGCTTTCACCGACTGTTGAGTCTCTGGATTTGTAGCTGACCGAAGCTTCGTTATTAAAACCTATACGATATAAAATATTATCATTTCTTAATACATGTTATAAAAGTTTTACAATGAGTAAGGGAAAGTCATCTTTCAATGTTTCATCAACTATCAACTATCAACGCCAACCAAACCAACAATCTAGAAACTTAAAGAAAGAAATCTCATTTATCCCTTTCGACTTCCCATACGATGCGTAGGTAGGTATAATTTTATTTCATAAATCAAAAGTTATGAACCTGAGACAGGGAACAACCCAATCATAAGAATGATCATGAAACAGAATCATCGTCACTCTCTCAGCCGTCAATTTGGGTCACCCTCAATATATTGAGCTCCAAGTCACTATCACATTAAAAATCTCCAGATGCTGACTTAGCAGTGTCACATCTTTGCAGTTTCCCAAAAACTCTTTGAGGTTTGACATGAATACATTCTTAACATTTTTTATTGAATTTTCTTTGACAAGCCAACCAGAAATGTCTAGATTTTTTTACTTTCTTTCACTTCATAAATAAAACTAACCGCACTCTTATTATTCACAATACAAGGAAGCTATTATTGGATAGGATGTTATAGGCAGTGACAGAATAAGAATAAAAGTTATAACAAAATAGTAACCATAATGGTGCACATGGCATGACAAGGTTCCTTTCTATCAATATGTTTATGAGGTTTTTGTTGAAAAGTATGAAGTAGGGATTGACAAAGTACAAGTGTGATGTGATGATGGTTTCACAAGTACTTTGGTGTTGGTGTTGGTTGGTATTGGCGTTTGGTAAGAGTATCACAATCTTGTGGTTGCCACCAATATGCACATTGTAGGTTTTACTTGTAGGCTGTAGGTTATTGCAGACAGCCTAAAAAGTGAAAGCAAAACTTTCCCCATATTTTCACACCCTTTTGCTTTCCTTGTGACATGAGACGGTGTCACACACAAAATACAATGTGTATGCAACCTTGAAGTTATTTTGCATAAACTTTATTCACTCAGCTATAGAAATCTCTTAAGTATAGTATAAAAGCAGATAAGGACTTACCCACATAATTTGTAAGAGGAAAAGTATATTTGCAGCTAGTACGAGGATAGCTGGTGCTTTGAATATCCAGTCGTAATTGTTTACAGCTAGCCATACGCATGATGCATCGAATTCTGGATCTAAAGACTGAAATTTACAGAAAGAAGAGGTTAAAAACTTTATTCATTTGTTTTTAAACCTTAAAGGGTTAGGACATTCTAGCTTAATTAGTAAGTTATACAATGATAATGTGTTTTGGAAGTTTTCCTATTCTAACAGAATCTCTATTCGCAAGGAAAACATATGTTATAATCATATCATGAGTCCTTCTGAAGTTGGTTAAATTTATGGTATGGTACTTGGTACTTGTTTTGCAAAGGGTGTAGGAAGAGGAACACAAATTACGCATCTCGCATACGGTGAAATCCTAAACTATTTTAATGTGATACATGAGGAACTCTTCTTTACTTTCACCGCAGGGAGTTCAACTTGGAATACATTGAAGATGATTTGGTTTATTTATTAGTTTCTTATTTAAATCAACAGGGATATTACGAAGAATTTTCTTCCCAAGGTTAAGGTAATAGATATACTATTATGTGTGCTTATTATTGACATTGCAAGCAAGCCTCAGCATTAGCTCTATATACGAGATGGCAATTGGATTAAAGTACTTTGTTTTGATGCTAAGCACAGCTTTTACTCGTTTCAGGTACAAAACGATTTCTGACACTGGGCATTTATCAGGCCAAAAGTGAGCAAATCGTGCGTAAGGGGTAGTAAAAAAGTAGGCAATATTAAATACAGTAGATTTTGGGATTTTTACGATAGCAGATTTGAAACGGGAAGGTGGATTTAACCTTTATTAGATCGTCGGTGAAAATACATTTTATAATCATTAAAAAATCGCGATTTTGACAGATATTAATATTCCTTTCCAACTATAACTTATTTACTTAACACAACATTAAATTTAGTATAGAAGTGCGTAATAAATTTAATCATTTTAAAATACAAATCAAACGATTAAAAAATATGCTAGCTTTATCATTTGCAGATGAACTATCGTAAAAATATTTGCTAAATTTCTCACTTTCTAAATTTTATTTTTGTGACTGCTTGTACACATAATATTACGATAAAATTGTTTCAGCTTACTACAGTATGCGAAATACGACTGATAACATCAATATACATACAGAATAAGAATAATAGTAAGATTTATATATACAGGTGACGAGAATGGAGTTAATGTCCAGGAAAATGTTTTATGAAATATGGACTATGTATTATGAATAGAAGTAAACATAGTATTATGATTTGTGAAAGTCTATTTCAATTTCAAGCTTATCCTTTTAAGAAAAAACACGGTACAAATTAATTTTTTGATGCATAATCGTATTTTTAGATATATGAATTCAGTCATAAAGATGGACAAATGCTTACTTGGTTATCTGCACCATGAGGTTGTGTCAGCCATTTGGCTAGTGCCCAACCAATTACAATGGTCAAGGGAATACCTATAAATTCAGACAAAGTTATTAAATCAATTGCATCTGCAATTTAGATTTGAAATTCTACTTGGGAATTTGATATTGGTGAGTTGGTTTTAACTAAACTTTTGATAATGAAATAGGATTAAAAAGAAAGTCGTTGTAATCTCTGAGGGAAAAATTACCGAATAACTAATGAATTAATAACTAATTAATAGGAAGCGATGGAGGAAATATATTTTCGACAAAAATTGTAAATGATGCTTACCCCATCCGATGCCGACATAAACTCGAAGTTTAATCCTCTCGGCAACGAAAGTTTGCACAACCAAGACGTACAAATATAATCCTGCAGAAATTGTAAAAGTGTAATATTGTACGTAGATAGAGTTGTTTGATTGAAAAAGATTATGAAATACTTATACAAGCTATACCTTCTACAAACATCCAAAAGAAATTAGTCAAGTGAAAGTAATGAAGTAGAATAAAAGTAACGCATGAAACGTGATTTCCTTGACCTTGACTTTGACCAACTCCTGGTTGTATCTGAAATTATTAAAAACAGTTCTATCAATTTAAAGTTTAAAAAACATGCAACTGATATCCTACAAAGTTGCACTTACAATTACGCCCGTGACCAAACTTAGTAACCTTTAACGGTATACTGGTATGTTTAATATCGACGATCATCATTACTGTAGTTTGCAATTAACATTTAAGTTTACTAATAGACAATATTGACAAAAAGGATAAATTTAAATAAAGAAGGTATCTACAAGCCTGAATGTTATTTTTATTTTTGCAAAAATTAAATCAAAGACCACAAACATAGACCGGGTATTAAAACTATTACATGTATCTGATTTTCACTTCACCAAAAGGTTTCGCAAAAACAATCTTCCCACGAATGCCTAATTGTGTAATCCAACCCGGCTTTCTGTATTCATCTGCAGGTAATTGTAATATTTGTTTGTTCACCCACCATGAGCCTGACACATGTACATGAACAGCTTGCGAGATAAAAAAATTCCATCATATATAGAATCACTTGTACAAGTTGTATTTTCTGTAGGATACCAAAAACTTTTATTTTTCTTACAAATTTGTTCCCCAGTGAAAATTTTACCCATCGTCACACAAGGGGATTGTTGACTTATCAAAGGGGAGAGAAAGATGTTTTGTTTTTTATACACGGAACAAAACTTCAATATACTTCAATTTGAGTTTTCTGTTTTTTTCTAAAGATAAAAGTAAAACTGTATTTTTAGGAATTTTTCATTTATTTAACAAAGTAAATAAATATACCGAAAGGTTTGACTTGTCAAATATTAACAATAAACAAGCCTTACGTCATGGTATTTTCAAGGGTGAAAAAATAAGGTATAAAGTACATTGATGACATATATGTTGTTAAAGTGTGAAGCACTCTCATTCAATTAAATTAGATTGAACAATTGAAATTTAATTATTGATAAAGGTATAAAAACATTTAATGATTCTTAAGAGCTTTTATATGTTACCTAATATCCTAACCTAACCCCCCGGAAATTTCAATTTGACAACCTACCTGAGTATCTGGTAGAGTAGAGCTGGTGAAAGTTGTTGAACTAGTGATGATCCATAGGGTATCGGCTAGAATGTATGTGATGATTAGATGTGTATGTATCGTATTCCTTAGACATCTCAACTCTCTACAAGAAGAAAAATCACAAAAACAAACACTCTCAAAGTCTGCCTGAGAAAAGAAAAGAAACCACTTTTATCTCGATACTTCCTACATTTTTACTTTATTTTTCTACTTTTACTTTACCGACTTTCGTTTTGAAAACTGTTTACAAATTATGGGTTGAGATTTAAGGTGAATTTGATTAGTAGGTTTTGCGTGGGTGGACTGGAACTTTAAAGCTAGATAAACAGGGATTATTTCTCTGGAGGTAAACCTGACAAGGTCCGTTTGATTCAATGCACGGAGCCTTTGCAATAATAATTCTAGCTGAATTTTCTTTCTATGTTGAGTTAGAAAGATTTTGTGTACGTCATTTTATAAACGATACTTCTACACAAAATATCGTCCGAGGAGAGAATGCAGACGAAGAGCCTTTCTATTTCAGGCTATCTATGTCTAAATCCTTTTTTTATCCCTTTCGTCTTGTCTCCTTCTTTCTTCCATTATTATTATTATTCTTAGAATTGTATTGCCACAGAATACTCGATAAGATCGGATTGGAAGACTCGATGAAATGGAGAAAAGAAAGCTTCCATTTGCTTAAATCCAGAGATCAATCATTCTTTTTAGATGATGATGCGATGAAAAGGACTCTGGGTACTAGTTGTTGTTGTTAGAAATGAACATTTCTTGTCTTTTTTTACTGTTTCCTGGTTTTGTTTTGCAGATTAAGTTATTCACAATAAAAAAGTATTTTCAGAACGGCCAAGTTGAAGAATAAGTTATGTAGGTAATACTTGGATTGGTGCATTGGGTTCGGATAAATTTGTACAACCCCTGCATTCTAATGCATTAGTGGGTGAGTGGGTGGTTTGTCTGAGATATATTGAGGATAATTTACTATTTTGTTCAATGCTTAGACTAATTGTAATGAATAATGAATGCAAGTAGAAATGAAAAAGTGTCGACATATTTGTTTTTAATTGGTCTGAAATACAGTAATTCAATAGTCGTGATTTTGATGTGCCTCTTACACAATAAGACAAAGACGTGTAATGTTTCTGAAATAAATTTTCTACTAATGACATTTTATTATTTCATAAAATCATAAAATGAAAACGAAAATTAAGTCACCTTTGGCTTGGCTCATTGTAATGTATTAATTTATACTATAAATTGAAGCAGTAAAGGACATACTTGAAAATATAGTTTGACTAATTGTAAACTCCGATTATTCATAGTCGAAGTTTACAGGAAAAAATGTATAATGTTTATTTAAACATATGAATTTAATTTTTATATTCTTACTTCTGTAAATATAGCTGTTAGAATTTTTTTTAATTAAACGTATGTCTAAGAATCGTTTTTAATTATTCAACCAACAATACTGACAGTTTTAAATTGTTGCTAGAGTAAATTTCCCTAAGGGGGTAACGGGTAAGGATTATAGATTTGTAGTAGTTCATACGTTGCAATACGCTCTACTCGAATTCGAATCGGCCTAGCTACTCTGTATATTTTAAAAATAACCCAATATCAGATCTAGCAAAAAATAAATTCTAAAATGAACGATGAATCAGACAGAAACAGATATTTTTTCCACAAGATTTCTACAAATGTTCAAAAACCCCAATGGTAAAAAGTCATACATTCTTCATTGTGTGAATGCTGAACATGATTGGAGGAGTTTATTTTTTACAGGAAAGAAATAAGAAAAATGACCCTGGTTCCTGTTTTTGATTTCGCGTTTGAAAGGATAATCAATCATAAACTTGTACTTGTATTTGTACCAAAAGCAAAAGCATATCAGTAGACCAAAAGTAATGCAAGCCCAACCTTGTGAAATAAGAAATGGGAGGGGAGAAGGATTCCTATTATTAGTCAAAACGGAAACCAAGAAACAATCATTTACTACCTTAGACATGGACATGGACTATTATTATGTAATTCAATAAGTCCTACACTTTCTCATTCATACATAAATCCAAAAAGGATTAGCCTACTTTGTAGAAATAATATGGATGAAAAAACAAGACGAATGTCCTTGGGGATTTATATCAATTTATCATTTCCAATTCATAAGTTACCCTAAGCATATAACAATACCTGGGCATTTTTATGAAGAAATCTTACTATCTATCTCCATCATATAAAAGAATAAGTGCGAAGGTCAGTCATTCGTGCTAAATGACAACGTTTATTTTCTGATGTCAAGACAGATCATTGTTCAAAAGTATTTTTTATGGGAATCCGTGACACTGGCAATTTTCGGAATGCATTGCGCCTCAATAAATTTGGAACATTTCATATTATATTGAATGTGCAAGCTGAAGAGATGAGTGGATGTGTCCTCACAGAGATTAGAACAAATAAAATTTGAAATATTATTTTGATTAGGTACTTACTTGAACGATAAAAAGATTATCATAGCGAAGATAAGTGCTCCAAGAGAGACCATATATCCGGCAAAGTAAACACCCGTAGTTAAAGATAACAAGCTACTCGCATCAACATCTTGTGTTCCGCCACTTGGATGTAAGGGCTGACAGTAGTCATAGATCGTATTGTTCCATCCTTTATCGCCGCAAAATCGGGTGGCGTTATCTGTGACAATGAAATATTGTAATTCGATTTTTAGCAATAAAATAAACGTAACTGTAGATTTAACTTATCCTTTTTTGCAAACAATATCACATTATGATGTTTAAGCTACGAGGTTGGAAGCAGAACAAAAAGTTACTTAAACGGTTTTTATGACAAAAATTGAGTGAATTGTGATTTTTGAATTGTACTAAATATAACTAAATTAACTTCATTACATTTTTCAAAGTTTGAATGCTTTTAGCTTTCACTTTAAACTAAAGCAAAGGGACTTCCCATTCATCACACAAAGACTGCTTAAGATATCTTCAGTCTGAACTAATCTACAAGAGTAAAAAGTTGTCGAAGAATTAACAATTAGTAACAATCAAACACTATACTGTACAGTACAGTCTTTCATCTCATGCTTTTGTCTATAACTCCGAAGGTCAGTTTTCTTTCTTACCTACTATAATATAACTAGGGATTAGATTAATAGGAAAGAAATAAGACTGAGACTAACAGAGCTCATAAAGAAAGAACATAAGAAAAGTGTGAAGATTTACAAGAAACTTGAAACTATTTCGATTGTTCTGAGACGAAGTACGAAAGAGATTAATGAGCTCTTTCTTTTTCATTTTCTGTTTCAAAGAACACTTTCTTTCTGACAAAAGAGAAATTCCTTTTACGAGTAAGACTTCCTTTTAATTCTATTGGCTACCACACATATGTATTCATTACTTTATTGATTTAAACTCTAGCTTTATTTGCTGTGTATTATTTTATTAATGGTGAAGGTATTGATAAAGGCATACTAGCTGAAGAAATGGATCTAATTTTCATTCAAACCTTTTAACATAGATACATACAAGTAATCAATTAGGATCAACTGTTGCGTGGTTGCTGCAATAAGTTGAGCTTGCTAACTAGCTCTTGAAAGATGTGTGCAAATATTTAACACATATTTTAATCAGCTATCTTTCCCAACTGGCACAAAACATTCTTAGATATAACATCAATCTACTACTACATAATTTTAAGTGCTGCTTAATATGAAATGTTAAATTGTGAAATTTAAAATAAAATCACTCAAGAATATCGCTATAAATAATTTACAGTTCGTTAAAATCAATATTCAAAATGCACTATTTTTCTCGGCCTTAAGTAGCTATTAATTTATATGAAATAGGTATGTCAGGTGACAATATTACCATTGGAAATAAATCCAATTTAATCTAAGTTTCCGAGAATTGTTAAAATGTACAATTAATATAAATGCACAGTAGACTTGTCTTTCTAAGCAGTCGATACATTATTATTAAGCATGTGACTTTGTATAGCCAGCTAAAGTGTTATTAACTGATAAAGGGAAGTAGCAGATGGATAATTTCGCGAGAATAAATCTTCAAAGAATAGCGAAGAGAGTATTATAAATACATATATATAAGATAGTTTTGTAGAAGAAAAGGTTTGAGTCGAGACTCAATGGCCATTTGCTAATTGAATTAGAACACGCTTTCTAAGATGAATTAGTTCTCGTTTCGCCTTCTCTTGAGGTATGATAATGTAATTACTACATCTACCACCTAGACCTACTTACTGTTATGTCAAAGAATAGAAGCAAAAGAGTTAGTCTGACTTGCTTTGTCTTCTCTTTCATCAACTTTCATCATTACATCTGCACAAGTAATGATTATAATCCCTCAAAATTTTCTCTTTTAATATAAAGAGCATACAAAGATACAAACCTCACGCCAGGCTAGGCCAGACTCACACCTACCTTTACCTACCTAGTATAGTTCATATCTAGACTTTCTGCACCTCATAGAAATTGAGATTTAATGGAAAAGTGACTGTAATAAAGTCTTCAATGGAATAATCTTAAGACAGGTGATGATGGTGGTGGCTGTAGATATTGAAATTGAAAACTTTTAGTGAAAGAAAAGATTTTAATATTATAAGGCTTTTGTATGATTTATACGAATTGTATAATTGACGAAGGCCATTTGCGGTCAGGTTTAAAGGTGAAGGTTATAATTAGAGATTATGTCACTAAATTAAACTGTATGGGGTCTTATGTATAATTAGGATTGGAAACTTTAAAACAAATTTCGTGTTTTGTAGTGAAGGTAAGCTTTTCGTTAACAGGAAATAAGTCATACTATGCTTTAATGCAAATTTTTTTAAATGTCTCAGAACTTCACAAAGAACTGAACTTAATTTTTGACCCATTTGTATAGCATACAAACCAATCATTCCATTCTAATCATTCTTTAACTTATCATCAATATTATGTAAATTTAGAATTTGTTGTAGTATTACAATTTTAAACTCATATCGCAAATTAGCGTCCAAAGCTTCGTTTAATAAAGAAATAATATAACTCTATATTTATTTCAAAAATAAGCTTTCTGAATACAAATAAACCATATCAAACGGGTGTAACCAAGTAGTGGAACTAATACGTTTAAAACCTTTAACTGTATTTCAGTAGA
>JAQFZZ010001225.1:0-12083 GCA_034696405.1 Isotoma caerulea
TAGAAACGCCTAACTGAAGTGAGCAATTGTGACAGCTTCCCTGAATTGGTCAAAGGAAGGTTAATTTATTCACGAAGGTTGACATTAGGTTGGAAAAATGTTACCAAGCTGCTTGTGACAACTAGATGTAGACAAAGGATACTGAAGTATCCATACACAACTGTTAATATTTTCATTCCAACTAAAGGTTGGCTTTAACTTTAGGTTTTTACACTTATTGAGTGTTTGAAACCCAAGGGATTTAAACTTTGTTTTTTGCGTTTTAATTAGACACAAAACCTTTGGTTGGAAGTGGTGGCATATTAAATTACGATGCTGCAAAACCTGAAATTCAATGCGCGACGACGGATCCACGAATCCCAGTGACGCTTTGGTTTACAGATGAAGTGATTTTTATAATTTTATACAAAAGGAATATTATTTACCTTTAATGTGTTTAATATGGAACAGCTTGTTGAATTAATTATCCTTTTAAAGACAGGATCAATGGAAGAGGTTAAGAATGTGTTGTATGATCCCGCCAACGGATTTAAATTGCTTGATAATCGGATTCTTAATGGGACTTATATCTGCAAAAGTGGTGGAAATGATTCAGTAAGATTTAAAGGTCAGTTATTAAAAGGCAAATATTAGTGAAAAATGGTAAATTTAATGTATTTATTCTAAAGGACAAAAAGCTACAAACTTTACATAACAATGAGTTCTAGTTTAGAAAGCAAGTAATTAAGTTACCGTAAAACGCGGTATAGAACCCCATGGGGAGTTAATTTTTAAACTTCCTCAAAACGGTGGGGCTATATTTCGGGGGCGGGACTTATTTCAGAAAGTCACTGAGATTTTGAAAAAATCAAGATTATGTTTAGCAAATTGTGCAGTTAAAATAAATTTTTTCATTTAGTATACACAAAAACTTTAAAACTGTGTTTAAATAAATTGATAAAAATATGCTACAATTGACAACATTTATTATTTAAATACCCTTTTATGTCATGTTTATCTGTTTTTATAGCTGTTTGCAAAAATTCTTTACTTCATTTGTTGATGTACATCAACAAATGAAGTAAAGTAAAAATTCCCCCATGGGTTTCTATTCCGGGGGGGACTTAATTAAAAATTCAGTGGTCAAAGGGTTGAGTGGGGCTGTATTTAGGGGAATCATACCAGATTTTACGGTAATTTAACATTAATTGATTATACAGAAAGGACATCAAAAATAAATTACAAAGGATTTAACATAAATCCCAAACAATTGAAAATGAAATGCGGAGATGGCGATGTGGCTTTAGTGATCAAAGGCACAATTCCAGTCAAAAAGAGTGGCGACATTGAACGGATATCAACTTCCAACATCCGGTGGGTATCAATTCACCGAGGTGAATTCGTTAGAATCGGGTCTTACGTTGATGCAGGGAAGGCACCTCCACTGCACGTATTTTGTGCAAAAAATGACAGAATATTCGATGTCAAAATAAAGAACAGAGGCCGGCTTATGCGGAAATGGAAGATTGATGTTGATCTTACTTCCGATAAGTCTTTGGAATATTTTGACTCGTCAATTGAGTCTTATTATGTTCATGAGATGGGAAATGTTAGGAAATTTAGTCTTTTAAAATGGGACAGTTTCCCTTATGATGAGTATATTTTCATGCTGTCGGAAGGAGAGAGAACGCTGCATACAAATACTACTTCGAGCTTTACTTGCAAAACGAGTCGGGATTCTTCGGATGATCTTACTTTTTGGATGGAGTTAAATGATGGAAATGTTACGCAGGTGTTTAATGGTAATTTATTTTTAAATTCCAATTTTTTAAAAAAAATTCTAAAGATTATTTGAAATTTAACTGTTTTGAATGGTATCGTAGATTCTTCGCAGAATGCAATGATAAGTCTTGAAAACAGGACACATTTCCAATTTCGAACTTGGACTTTGGATATCCAACTGCCAATTGAAGCTGTGGCTATTTTGTGCAAAACTCCATCTGATGTTCATGTTACGTTTTATTTGGGAGCTGAAAGGCGTTTTAAAACGAAAGGTGTTTTGTTTTCAGATATTATTGTGAGAAAGTTTCTGAATTTCGACTTAATTCGAATATTAAAAAAATATTTTACCTATGCTTTTAGATTTACAGTCACCCATAATTAAACCAGAGAAAGCCGTGTATGAATTTTATGTTGGCCAGTCCAACGCAAAAATTGCGTGCTTTGCAGAAGGGGAACCGCAGCCTATTTTATACACGTGGGAAAAGGGCTTAAGGGTACGTGGCTTATTTCATTAATGATAAATTATCTTTTTAAAAATTTTAACGTGATACTACTAAACTAAAAATATATGTTAACATTTTGTTGACATTAATATACGATTTAATTTTATTTGTTTCCGGAAATTGTTTTTTTTATAGAAGTTGCACAATGATCTTGGAATTCATACAAGAATAGGAATAAATGAAGAAAGTATTCTTGTTTTTGAATCGGTGAACAAATCTCACGCGGGAACTTACTTCTGCAATGCTACAAATCGAATTGGGACACAGAAATTTCTTTTCACTGTCAACGTTGAAGGTAATTTTACTGAACTTGTCTGTACTGACTGAATTATATATAAAAAATGGCCTGGCAGTTGACATTTCTTCCAATCGTTTTAAACTTAAAGACCTAGATCGAATTGAAACTTTGAAACTCTTTCCTAATGCATTATTTTTTAAATTTTAATCGTAGATAACCCCAATGACATTATTGAGCAACGAAATAAAATAATTATGATTGTTAGCATCGCCATTGTTGGTATAATTGCTGCTGGAGTATTTGGATTTGGTATTTGTCGCTATTACAGCGCTAAGGTGAGGACTTTAAAACATTTATTTCCCGCCAGTGCTTAAAGTCCTACCGTACGTTAAAAAAATATTTGATAAATTTCTGACGAGATTTATTCTTATTTTAGGCAATTCTCAGAGGTTTAAATGAGCAAGAAATGAAAGAGTTTTTCCAAGGACGACCTGAACTTGTTAAAAATGTGTACGATCAACCATTTGCAGGGGATTTTGATGTGTTGCCTTACGACACGAAATTTGAAATTGATTCCCGCGATGCTGATTTAGGTAACATTGTAACTCTGTGTAAATCAGTAATTTTGTTAACTGCTAAGTTTTATTTAAAGAGTGTTTTACTAATATTTTCAGATTACAAAAGCATACTTGGAAGTGGCGAATTTGGAACAGTTATTAAGGGCTGCATAAAGTCAAGAGAATTGCCAGTTGCTGTAAAGATTTCTAAAACAGCTGATGTGACTATTTTTAAAACACTTCTGTCAGAAGTTAAAATCTTGTCTTATATCGGATACCATGAGAATGTTGCTGGACTTGTTGGGGTTAACACTACGGATATTCAAAATCGTAAGAAATGTTATAAATAATACACATAAAAAAGTGGTGCTCAGTTCAAGTCCCATTTCTATCATGAATTATTAGGAAATATCTACATTTATATGGATTTGTGTGAACTTGGTAGTCTTGAAAAGTACTTAAGGGCGAATAAGCTAAAGTTTTTTAATCTGATTGACGAAAACCAACAAATCAAAATGTAAGTATTAAAATTTAAAATTAATATTTGTTTCCCAGATTTTAGCAACAACTTTTTAAAATAAATATCAGAACAAAAAGCCCATGCCTAAGTGAGCGTATGAGCACTTTGGATTTAATTCGTTGGGCTGCGCAAATAGCCGCAGGAATGGAATATCTAGGGTATAAATCGGTAATTAACATTTTTAATAATAAACAAAAACAAGAAATGCAAAAGAGTATGTCTTTTAATTTAGTTACAACTGTAATGACTACAATGTTTTCACACAGATTGTTCATGCAGATTTAGCTGCTCGGAATGTGCTACTAACCCATGACAAAAAAGTTCGAGTTACTGATTTCGGAATGAGCAAGAAATTATATGAGTGCAATTTTTATCAGAAAAAGACCAGGGTATGAATTGTTTGCAAATTTTTATTTCATGAATTTGTATTAGTGCAAATATTTATGCAAGTTTCATTTATTTCTGCAAGTATTTCACCTTTGCTAATTAAAGGCTATTAGGCTATTAAAGGCTAACTAAAACAATTTGTTTTAGTGTCCTCTGCCATGGCGATGGATGGCTTTAGAGTCACTTAAGACATTGCAATTCTCTGTCGAGTCGGACATTTGGAGTTATGGAGTGACACTTTGGGAAATATTTTCCTTAGGTGATGTTCCCTACCCTAATGAAGAGTGGAACAAAGCTTTCGAAAATATGTTGATGAGTGGAATTAGAATGGGAAAGCCGAAGTTTACAACAGGCGAAATGTAATCTTTTGAAATATTACTTAATTTTGCATTTTTTGATATATGATGAACAATTTGTTTCGCTTTTTTTTAGATATTCTAAGCTTGTGGGCTGTTGGGATGAAAATCCTACGAATCGACCACAATTTTCAAACTTACGGAAGTATTTTACAGACCATTTATCAAAAATTTCAAAGCACGAAAATTCAAAGGAAGATTCAAACCCATTGATAGACTTTGGAGATTCGAAGAAACCAGAAAATGTCAAGCGTATTTCTATTCGACGTCACAGTTTGTGAATTGAAAAATTAAACTCTTCCAAGGGTGGTAGTGGCTTAATAAATTTTTGTTGCTTACATTCTTGATTCTATTTGTCATTTCTGTTTACGATATCAGTGTCTAGTGTATCCTTTAATCATACAGTCCATTGTAGTAGTCAATATTTGTTAGGTTTTCTTTAATTTGCTAACTTCAAATGGCTCACATTTGAAAAGCGATAAACTGTATAATTAAATTTAATAAATGAAATTCAAGGTTCCGTTAAATAAAATTTGTAGAATTATCCTTTCAATAATTTCCAAAAGGAACTTTTAAAGCCAACAAAGCAATAATATGAATTTAGAAACAAAAAAAATTGTTAGACTGTAAAGACATTTTCTGCCTTTTCTCTCAGTACATTAGTTCTTTGTTTTTTTATGAATTTAGAAAATTCAGATGAAATGAAAATGAGTTGAAGAACTGACCTTATTCATTTAAATGCAAATTATGAGGTCCAATGAAGACTTTGAAGGTTATTTATAAATCTTCATTGGAAAGTCTCCAGCTCATATCACTCAGCTCGCTCAGATTTTTGACTGAAGACTCCACTAGGCAATTTGTGTCTCGTCACCTTCTTTGCATTTTTGAATGCATCGACGAAAAACTTAATTACTAAAAGATACTTTCATCTAAATTGTAGTAAGTAGAGGAAAGAGATAAATATATGTTCTTTTGGGTTGTTAAGGGTTTGTTCAAATTAACCTTTCTTTCAGTTTATTTCCCTTCAAATTATTTCTTTTGCCAAGTTTTTATCAAGTCTCAAAATTTCCCCAAGAGGAATCTGTTTGCCTTCTATTTTATAGAGAGTTTAATGGTTCATCTTACTATAGTGGTCAATTTCTTAATTAGTGACGACAAATCAACCATTTTGCAAACTCTATCCTTAATATCGAAAATTCATCATTTCATCTGTCATCTCGCCCCTCATCAATTTATCATTTAATTTTACATTAAAGGTTACACTCTTATTATTTGAAGATCTCCGGAGAAAACTAATAGCCTATTCTGGATAATTATTTAACAAGAATTTGATAAACAAAAATTAATTATGATTAAATTTCCATTCGTATTTCACATTTCATAAAGTATTTGGCATTAAATTAACCAGAATTGGTCCGCTTTTAATTAGTGGATCGATAACTTACATAAAAGGCATTTATGCACCTGTTGACTGTAGGGAACTTTTTCATCCCAGAGTCATAATTCACTAAATTTAGCCTTATTAGGTACAACCAAATTTACCCACAAGACATACATTATTTTTCTGTTTTTGAAGTAAACAAATTCCACGTGCCATTTATACCGTACTACTATGCTGCAACCTTGATTAACGGTAGCGATTTTGGCCTTTTGATACCTATATTGAATTTTTAATTGGTTAACTCGAGACGTTTTTTATTTCAAAATTAAGATGCACTGAAATCCGGAAAAGTAAACCCGTAAATGTCACTAAGTAGAAGTGAATACCAACATTAATAACATAATATTATTCATTTTCTGCTTCATAAAAAATTCCAATCACTTAAAAGCTAACTAAAATAGCTATACATTTCCTGAGCATTGTGCTAAACAGAAATAGAAAATTATTCAGGAGCGTCAGCTCCTTTATGGTTTTCACTGCGTCTGTCCGTGTGTCTGTCACACCGATAACTCAAGAACCGAATGAGATATCGGGATGAAACTTGGTATACGTGTTTTAGACCCCCATAGCTTTCATGAGTTCTGAGATGGGCCTTGTACGACCACCCCCAAGGAGGTCAAATTTCTGACCCAATGTTAAGATAGGGATAATTGTTTTTTCGTAATTCCTTCTCCTCCACCACCGGATGCTTTCTATGAAGCATAGGCACCCAAATAAAATCCAAAAGGACCTTAAACAACCTAACCACACCCCCAAAAGGGCAAAATAAGATTATTAGTTTAAATTACATATATGGATAGGGCAATATGTTTAAACATAGAATAAGTATCCCACGACCCTAACCACACCCCCAAAGGGGCAAATGAGATTATTGGTTTAAATTACATATATGGATAGGGCAATATGTCTAAACATATAATAAGTATCCCACGACCCTAACCACATTCCCAAGGCAAAATGAGATTATTCGTATAAATTACACAAATGCATAAATCAGTACGTTTATAATTGTAATTTATGTTTTGTTATGGTACTTTATGGTTACTAAGGGTACTAAAAGCGTCACAAGCTCAATTTTGTTGCTCTGACGCTCCTTTGTTACACCATTTACTAAGGTTTATTAAAAAATTGAAGAAATTGTCTCAAACGGCCTTGGCTTTAGAGCGATGTTGTAGCAAACATCAATTTTAATCTAGTTGAGTTTGACGCATAAACAACTCTTCAAAATTTTAAATCTGCTCTTCTACACTTATTTATTTTTAACGTGAAGTTCATAAAATATGCGCATTTTAATTTTAGACCCAACCGGAAAGCAGTAAATCGTTAATTTAAAAAATGTAATCTTATTAATGAAACTGGAAAATACTTTAATACAAGGAAGGAAAACAAGTTTCAAATAAGGAAATATTCAAAGTTTTAAATGAGGAAATATTAAATATGAATGAAATTTAACAAACCATTCACAACGCTCTAAGAAAGTATCTTAGTCTTCAGATATATTTTGAAGTCCATAATATATTTTTAACAGCTCAAAAAAGAATTGAATTTACAGACTGACAGACAATCATACGGATAGAAACCATGAGCGTTCACATTTACTACCCGAGAATATTGAATAATAATAAAGTTTTGATGTGTCGACCCCATTTATTTGATTAAAACAATACTGTAGTCTCATAAAAATAAATAAAGAAAAAAATCCATTTGCAATTCTTAAAGCATTTTTTTCTCAGAACAGATCAGAATGTTGTGAATGGTCTGATTTTCAAGTTTATATCTCTTACGCTAAAGCTTTCAACTGAGAGTGCTGTTGAAATCGGGATATTTTAATTACATTCCTTCCAACATGTTTAATTCGCCATGACGACCGAACTTTGTTGGAAGTCAGTCGATTTGTCCTACCAGCTAAACTCATGGATATGGAAAAGCCCCATTGGATGGGATTTGAAAAATCGGCTGGCAACGTTTAATGGAAATTTTTTACAATTAAAATGGTGGGGCTTTATTGTGATCAGTGTCTTAGTTGGCAATAAATTCCCCACTTTGGTCTATATATTAGTTAGACAAATTTTTCATCCAAGAGAAAATGTTACCCCACTTCATTGCTTTGCATTCTTCTTGGGGTTGCTCATTAACGTTTTTAACCTCTCATTGGTCATCACGATGGTGTGCACAGGACAATTACAAGTCACGGTTTACAACGCGCTGTTTCTCTATCATAGGAAATTGAAACAAGGTAGTCCAGAATTATTTTATTAGTATTTTTCTTATACTTTTGATTAATTATTGGTTTTAGTCGGTGTCACGGTGGCCTAGTGGTGTAGGCTTTCGATTCTACGCTATTAGGTTCACTGGTTTGATTCCTCGGATCTGAATTTAGCTTAAGTCTGGCCGATAAAAGTAAGGGTATGATGTAGGTTTTAGGTTTGGTTATATGGTTTTCCTGTCTCCACGTTCGAATGAGATACCAAATAACACCTGTCTCCTGTGAGGCTTCAAATCAGTATTTTTCTTTTAGTATGATGAAGGATAACTTATTAGGCCTACCCGTTCAAATTAGATATGTATACATTGAAGTCTCAGCATCCAGCGTAACGCCCCATCTGATCGGGTGCTGGCTGTTATTTCAATGTGTTCTTTTATAGCGTGTAGCGATAGCTACTTTATTGGAATGCTCTATCTGTCTGTCTGTATGTCCGCACGATAACTTTCGAACGGTTTAACTTATCAACTTCAAACTTGGTACACATGTTCTAGACTCCCATAGTTTGAATACGTTCGTGAATGGGCCCTGTTGGACCACTACCAATGTCGCAATAAAAAGGTCAAACTTTTGACCCAATGTTAAAGATTGTGAATTTTTTTAGATATTGCTTCTTCTCTGCCACTGCTTAACCCCCTGAAAGTTCCCACATGACCCCCCAAAAGTCTCCGTATGACCCCAAAAACTCCCGATATTAACCCCAAAAAGTCCAAAACTCGCCATATGACCCCCAAAAGTACCCACATAACATTTCAAAATCCTCAATATAAACCCCCAAAAGTCCCCAAATGACCCCATAGGACCCAGTCCCCATATGACCCCCAAATGAGTTATTCAAGATCAATCGCTACCTGGTTCTAATGTTTTCAACGGTTTATTTAATAAATAGTTTTGGAAGAATCGAATGGAAAACAAAATAGCTTTCCTACATATCAAAACGACCACGGTAAACTGGACAAACTGGGAATTTCCTTGATGCTAACATCTTTAATGATGTGCTGTTGCTATGCTCCGTTGCTCACTTTGGTGATGAGCCTCGAAGGACTTCAGCCACTAAGTTTCGTCATCGAAGATATTTTACCCGCCAGAATAAATTCCCACTGGGTATCAAAAGTCCTAATTGAAATCCTCGGGGCCATTTTGACGTTCATTGCAGCGATAGAAGGTTCCAGGTTGTTTCTCTTGCTTGTACTTTTTATGTTGATTCCGATTTTAGTAAACAACCAATGTATTGAGTTTCTGCAAAAACTCCCTTGTAATGGGACAAACGACCTTGGTAGATTGTATCGGTTGTATTTGGAATTGAGAATAAGTCATTTGGCCGGTCGCTCATTTAGAGCACCTGAAGCTATAATTGGTTGCATGTTTGCCGCTGCGGCAAGCTGCTCATTGAATTATTGTTTGGTTTCCCTGTATGGAAAAGTCCCTAATGATATTTATTTTTTAGCTGTACTTGCTAATGTGGTCGTTTCTCTATATATTGTTAGTTTGATTCCTTGTATTGTTAATTTGCATACTTTTTCGGAAAATGCGTTGCATGCATGGAAAGCTAAGATTCCTGCGAGGGAAAAGTATTGGCGGAAGAAGTTTGGGTCATTAAGGACAATTTCTGTTGATGGCGGGATTTGTGGTTTTCGATTTATGACTATGAGGAATGATTTTAAGTCTAGTTATTACAGCTTTATTTTGAATTATACTACTTCACTTTTGCTTACATTTCCTTCTTCTGATATCCGCTTTTAGATTTGTGAAAATTGGTTTCGCTGAGAAAATAATTTTTAATGTATTGTTATTATGACTAGTATGAAAATTGTAAATTGCATCCATTTTTGTTTTAGTTAAATCATGACTTTAGTGCAAGCAGACGTTCTAAGTATCTACATGTTAAGTAAATCGTTCATCGGTCAGAGTTATAAATGAAATTCCATTTGTTAGTGGTTTCACTTGTATATTTTATCTCTTGTGACTGTCATAAAATGTATTGTATTATGACGAAGCATGTTTACTGTTGCACAGCTAATTTTCGAGAATATAGTATAGTAGTAGGTAAATTTATCCATAGGTTTTTCTTTCTAAAAAAGTAAAGTTTAGAAAAATTTTTTGTTTGTATGTTAACTGTATTAGTATGAATAAGATGTTTTCCTTGTTTTGATAGTATCTAGGTAAATGTAAAGCATGATTTTGTTCACTGTGTTGTTGTACTTCATTGAAAAAGGTTGTTAATAAAAGTTCTCTCTGAAGCCACCAAGTATAAATTTCTTCGAGTTTGCAGTTGTTAGGCATCTCATTGAGTAGGATTCATTTCTGCCGCATTATTTTCATTACTACTTTCCATCGTGGAGAGCAAAATTGCACTCAGCTTCCCAGCATCGTTGATAGTCCATCGCCCACACCTGTTGGAAATAGTTACAGATAACTGGATAACTTAAGTTGGCCGTCAGTAATTTATCCTGAAGCGGAACCTATAGCCTCTAAGTTATCGATGCTGAAGAGGAAATTTTCCAGGGTTCCGAAACCTATTGTTTTGTGAAAGCCAGTATTTACGATCCTGGTTTGCTAGCTTCTACGAAAGGGAAGAGAAGCCTAACAATGTTAAAGTCAAATGCGGCGACATTCAGTTTTAAAATAGCATAAACAACTTTCTTATTTTAAATCCAAGTTGATATATTGAGAGGTAGGAGAACAGCATAAAACAGGAAAAGGACAAAATTAGATTGAAAATAAAAATTACCTATGCATTAATTATTTATTGTGATTTCCGATTTTTACGAATTTAATTTGACAGAAATTTATCATATGACAACAAACAGCTTAAAAATCCATATAGCATTATGTAAAGTGTTGGGATCGGCAGTAGAATTAATTTGTCTTTTCGTGCAGCTTTCGCTACTTGGTTACACCCTTACTTGAATGGTTTATTTCTATTTAAAAAAATAGACCAGAAGGAAAACTTACTTCGTGTTGGAAACATATCTCTGCTAAAAACCTTGACCGAATTCATCATTTCTATAAATATTTATCTTAAAACAATTAAAACGTTTCCCTAAAAAATTCCTTATTTTTTTGGATTTATCTCGCTTTAACTTACATTTCCTTCATCTAATATTAGATTTTCAATCAGCGATAAACGTAAATAAATATTAGAAGAAATATTCAGATAAAATGTATAACTGTATTGTTTTTAGTCGTTAATTTTATAATGGTAATGCTGTAATGGTGAACGTAATTAGAATGAGAATGAATGTGAAGCATGGCATTAGGTTACTAGTAATATAGGTATCAGGTTTTAAAAAATGCTGAAACCTTTAAAGTAATGATTTTTTTATTTTGTCAATTGCAAAATCAATATCAATTTTATCATATATCTTCTTCTATAGTTTTAATTTTCTTAAATATATAAAACTAACTAGGTACATTTTCTTTTCTTTTTTAAATCAACTTTGAATCTCGTTGAACTCAAATTTGTGCTAACTTTTTGTAAAATTAGACCATCATATTTTTGGCCTTTTATGCCAAGCTTCGAAAAATGTAAGTCGCAAGAATGTGTGACAAGACAAATGTATGTATGTATTTGTGGTGTTGGGTCTCACAACCCAGCCGCGCAGACACAGGTAGTTCTATTGCAGTCAAAGACAAATGTAATAAGTATATTTAAATATTCGCATTTGTTTTAATACAATTATGGTTAGTTAATAAATAATTCAAAAGTTAGATAAATGGAAAATTTGTACCATTTGGCACAGCACATAGTGAAAAAACAAAATAATTATATTATGCAATTAGTCTTTCACGTGTTACGAAAATCAACTTGCTTTTTACCATTGTATAAACAATATATATAAAAAAAGTAATAAAATCAATTAAATAAATGTCATTTTGGTTAAGGTGTTTTTTTAAATCAACTTTTCAACTACTGTTTGGGCAATAACAATAGGCTCTTCCAAATCCTGAAAGGTTATCTGGCGCAGTGCTAACGCTGTGTTTATGAGGTCACCGTAGAGTCGGCCCGATCACATAGCGAAATTAACATCAGAGAAGCGCCTATTGTTTTTGCCCA
>JAQFZZ010001226.1:0-12083 GCA_034696405.1 Isotoma caerulea
TAATCATGGGAAAGTGATAAACACTGTAGCCAAATCCGAGGTGAGAAACATTTTTTGCATGCTTTTTTCTTGTGTTATATAGTTACTTTAGCTTAGCATTAATTTTCATGATTACTCTCCGGTGGTATAAGATCCCACTTGGAAATTAGATCCTTCAGAAGAACAAGAAGTTTTGACATTTTTTTGTACACAAATGTGTTCACAGTGATTTGACTTAAAATAGTAGTAGTGTAGTAAGTTGTGATCCCGGATACATTATTCAAGATGTCAGTATCCTTAAATGCATTTTCCAAATTGTAGGTTTATAGTAAAATCGAGTAAAATTGGAAAGTCGGTATAAAATTTTTATTTTTAGTCGGTTATCTTATGCATCAAACCCTAGAAATTTTCAAGATATATCTGAGATAGTTTTATTTCAAAATCGAAGGTTCAGAGTATTAAATATTAATTGTAAATATAAATATGATTGTGCAAGGAAAGTGACTGGAAAGGTCAGATTCAAACACCTTTTGTTTTGACTCACTCAAAAACAAATTATGGAAGGAAAAAACAAAGATTTATAGACGGTAACCATATTTCGGATTGAAAATCATATCCGGATTGTAACAGAAATATTGGATTAAAATTGTATATTTTGACCCTTTTCAGTTTCATGTCAGTAACTGAGTACATTTGATTAATATGGTGATATGAACGACAAGTTTTAATGTATTTGTTAATTGTTCGTTTCAATCCTATCATACCAAAACTGATAGTTTCGAAATGTACTAGATGCACTACTAAATGTACTATTTATCTCCAACTTCCCACAGGTTTTGCACTCACTCTCAAATTTTCTAATTAGACTTAAAGACTCTAAAAGTTAGACTTTTTAGAACTATTTTCTCGTTTTTCGAGTTTCTAAATTAATCTAAAAATCAATTTCATGTTGAATATTTTCACTAAAATAATGCACAGAAAATAGGTAGATGAATGAATTCGATAATTTACATAAAATAAATTTGATTTGATTTTGTGTAAAAATCGTCATTTTCAGTCTGAAAAGTCCAAATCCTTAAGAATAAGTTAAACTTATACTTTCATTCATTTTATAAGAAATAAATTTAGAAGCTCCCGGAAATAAATTGATTTCTTAACATCGATGCATATAATATGTAATACTGCGATGTACCTTGTAACATTAAAAATGCGATTCGCATTTTGTGCTTCGATCTTTTACAAAGTGCTCACTTGAGCAATTACAAAGGTGGTAATTAACGCATGCACAATCATCTTCGGTAGGTACCAGGTAAAAAACTCAAGTTGTGGGGTTATTACAATCATAGACAAAGTGCAAATCTTAACCGAGACCTTCACGTAACTCTGAACTCAAGAGTTAAATCATAACAATAATGCATTGTAATGCTATTAGTTGAATTAAGATTCTGAAGTAAGGCATACAAGTCGTTTTGTTTGTTTTTATTACTCATTTAGTACTAAGTTATGGTCTATACAATGTGTGTGGTACTAGAGCAAGATGTTATGAAGACGAAGGCATGGCATTTTGTATCTAAGATTTGTGAGATCTTCTGAAAGATAAAAGTTCGGTGAGCTAATGTTCAAGTAAAATCAAATGATGCAAAATCTAGTGGATGTATATTTATATTGAAGTATTACTATTATTATCAAGTCGTCATCGTTAATAATCAGAGTGTGCGTTTTATTTTCTTGAGATGAGCATGGATGCATGACGTTCATGTAAGGCATTTGCATTTTCCTTAACCGAAGTTAACTGATGATGATATTAGTGTGGTAAATGGATAATTATGTAGACCACAGAACAGAATGGATTTAGTATAGCACAGCAGTTATTATATTATTACTATTATCATCATCATGCACTACTACTTGTAGAATCTGCCTTCTCTGATCATAATTGTATTTTGGCATAAAATTATCTTGAAACATTTATGATTCTTGAGGTTGAAATTTTTTAGTTAATTTTCTAACATGACTAATTTCGTCCTCTAAAATGCTCAATAGAACTCAATTTTAATTTCAAAAGGCGTGTCATCTTAGCTTTCTTCTTTTTTTATTACTCTTGACTGCCTCCGTTTTTTACTTGAACTTGATAGGTAAATCTCGTTGGAATTGAAATTCTTCTGTTGATGTTGAATAGTGCCATATACCATTGCCAAGTCATTGTGATTATCTTTAAAGTAATTAAAGCATTTTTCACGAAGTTCATGATAATATTATTATTTTTAGGTACATTGCTGCATCCAGTTTGAATTTCTCCTATTGTTAGAGGACAAATCTATTGAAATTTTTTATTTGGGCTTAGGCTTCATTGATACTGAAGCTAATTTTATCGCGAGTACGGAATCAGACCGTGACATAGTATTTCTTTCATTCATAATAAGGATCTTTAAAAAACTATTAATCAGTTCAATCTTGAGTTAATATTATTACACGATAAGCCTTGAAAATTAGAAGTTACCATCAAATTCTTGGATTTCGTACACAAAGCGCAAATCTGTGTAAACAAATACATTTATCATTCCAACTTTCATATTTTTTACAAAATTCTTTTTTGCATAGGAAGGAAGAAATATTTGCAAACGAAATTTCTCTAAGTTTTTTATAATACATTTTGTTTCATGTGAATAAGAAATTAAATGTGCATGGTTATCTCAGACAAAATAATCAATTATAGATATGCTACAAAGCAATGGGACAAATTTACTGAAAGGAACCAGGAACTTAATGTAAATTTTCTTGAAACTGTAACACTTTATATGTAAAATATAGTAGTACGAAAACAATGAACATTATTTCACATCTTTACGCTTCAACGATGTATGACTTAACAGGACATGGGAAAGTTGAGGCTTTTAGGCATCACTCGACTCTGACTTAACAGTTAATTTTTTATCTGTAGGATTAATCAAAAGGATTGACTGACAATTGGTGATGGTCGATAAATTGGAAATGATGAGAATGGACGTTAGTTGGATGGACAGAAGACCGTATTCACTGAAGTGAGACAATGCCTCACAAATTACATTTTTCGAAAATGAACCATCTGGTCTGGCGTCGAATGGTACAATGGAGAAGTTCTAGTGCTGCAATTGTGACAGATTGGATTTGGATTTGTTGTTTCGTGTTGTGTTTGACTAGTGTAGCACTGTCTGCAAAAATGGGTCACGTCGAGTCTTTATCTTTGAAGGAGAGTGTGATCAGAAACCACAATGGCGTTATGGTGATGACTCTATCACCTAGAAGAAGAACCGTTCTTTCTTTAAGCAACGGGAAAAAAGGGTATTATGATCAAAAACCTAAACATTATAAACCATCTGTGACATTTTCAAAAACCTTTCCATCTCATTCGGAGAGTGAAGATGACAACGATGAGAATCTAATTG
Organism: Isotoma caerulea; assembly: GCA_034696405.1. NCBI lineage: Eukaryota > Metazoa > Arthropoda > Collembola > Entomobryomorpha > Isotomidae > Isotoma > Isotoma caerulea. The sequence continues at coordinate 3,405 of JAQFZZ010001226.1, forward strand.
AGAATCAGACCGAAACCGTGTCTAATCCTACTTCAAGTCTAGAAGAAGCGGCTTCATCTCTTGTGGACAACCGTGAACAAGGACGAACCCAACAAAGTTACACTCTTGCCACGAATAATGGCAACCAATTTGAATACATTTCCCCCAACGATGCTGAAGATGAAGATAATAATGATGACAATGAAAATGAAAGTCAAGCATCTCAATCTGCCCTTCGTAATGTTACAGATGAGAATGATATACCGGAAATTGGTCAAGTATGGTCTTCCAAAGAAGACACAGAAGATTCTCCCTTTTCTGATGAAGATGATTTTCATTCAATGATTGCAGGATTTTTAAAAAGAGAAATATGGACAATTCCTTTGTTCGTGTTTGCATCCCTTAATATCGTCCTAATTTCGTTCTTCGAAATTTATGTTTTGTGTCGAACGAAAGGACAATCTAGACGACATTTATTCTTAGGACAGATGCTTCTCTTTGGATTGTTTATGTGCTCATCGTTAGCACTTTTATTCGCCATATATCCATCCGTTGCTGGATGCTTTGTTGGACGGTTGGGAGTAGGAATTGCGTACAGTTTAATTTTTTCAGTTCTTATGGTTAAATGCATGTTTTTACTGAGCCTTGATGTTGGAGTGTATTTGCCAACTTCTTATCAAGCCTGTTTACTATTTTTTACCGTTCTGGTTCAAGTAGCTATCGATACACAATGGACCATCATATTTCCCCCATCTGTTCAGGTAATTAATGCTTAATTATCTATTAAGATTAGAAGCTTCTACCTAATGTTATGCAGATAATGTATACGCGTTTCTTTTGTTTTTGATAGACGACTTTTCTAAATTAACGTAGACTAGATAGATAATTAGATAAAAAATCAGTAGATAATAATAAGATATGGTTGAAAGCTGTTGACACATTTATAAATGTGAACATTACATGAATGTCTTGATCTGTAAAAAAAATTTTTTAAATGTGAAACATCTTTAACGCAGCATTTCTTGTATTCAGGAAACTGAAACAGAAGGGTCGCTACTTCTACAATGTGGAACAACTTACTCACAACTTCTATACTCATTATCATACATTGCATTCCTAATTCTACTCGTCGGATTTTTAGCAGCAAAAGCAACTTGCAAAGGCATTACGGAAAATTACCGAGAATCAATTTACATTTTAATGTCAATTGTGGTAAGCGTTCCTATAGCTATAAGTTGGACTGTTGCAGGTTGGATCCTACAGGTATCAATGTCGCTAGAAACCTAATTTTTTAAAAGCATCATTTTTTTGTAAATTAATTAAAATGTACTTGAAAAATTATCGAAGGGGAGACATCAAGATGCTTGCGTAGCATTTGGACTAGTTGCACAAAGCCTGACGGTTTTCCTGATTATGTTCATGCCTAAAGTAAATGCTTTTTTCTTTGTTTTACCTACATCTTAATTCGGCATGTAAAATGGCAATGAAAATGAAATTTTGGTAAAACTGATTGACGTGGGACTTTTAGGGCCGACAGCTCGCAGCTATGGGCAAGGAAGCGACATACATAGACGACCAAGAGGACCAGTGCTCTGGATATTCTCCATCATTTTTTCACTTCAAACCAACTAGCAAAAGCTGCAAAACAGCAATTTTCGGAGGTAGGATTTCAAAATTCATCTATCAATAATTCGATGTGATTGAATAATATTAACCTGATACAATAAATTTCTCTAGATGGAAACCTATATACAACATTGGAGCCCACACTGTCGACGATCAATCCTAATGTTTTCTTTCATCGGGCTGACTATCACTCCGGAATGATTTATTAATAAAAGTACATCTGTATTTAACCTGGATTGGATTTGGATGATACTGAATTTTACTAATATGCAATTAAAAAGTCACCGAGCCGCCATACGCCTAATCCTAATGGGTATTATGGTTATTACATATCTCCGAACAATTACAATACAATGACCGTTTCAGAATTACATATATTTTTTGAGAAAGGTGCATCTATTATGAGCAAATAAATTATTTAACGAAAAGTATATTTAAGAAACGATTTACTTAGGCAGGAATGAGTTTATTTTCTTATGCATACCAAAACGCTAAAATAAATACCTAGTTTTTGAAGACAGCGTTCTTAGAAAGAAGACATTTTGCTGTAACCTTTATCAAAATAAAAACTCGCGAATGACTTCTCAGACATAAAATAATAATGGTCAGTTTAAAACATAATACTATGTCCCAATAATTATTCACAAAGGTTTTATAGATACCGATCTTAAGTCGCAAATTTCTAATTTTATATCATAAATATTATTAGTCTGGCGAATGGGGAGGTTCAGTAGAAAAGTATGGCGCTGAGTCATGTGCCAATAAAGTGTGACAGATGCCGCATACATTGTAATCTCTATTTCCTCTTCTGACGGAGCGATTGATGCAATGAGAACAGAAAACACGTCCGCAGTGTTTGCAATGATGCTAAATTACAAGAAAATGCACATTCTTTACCGTTTTGCCTTCTAAAAAATATAATCATGGTCTTTCGAAAACAGTAAACTTACCTTTTCTTTGGCATCAGAAAACGATTTTCGACATGTATTGCACTGAGCCACATCATCTGGATGTTGCCATCTAAATATAAAAATACTTCGTTAGCAAATCTTACTTACAGACAAACGATACGATCAGAACAAGTCAGAGAAGTCGGAATTACAAAGTTACAACTACCTAAAATCTCATTGTATATACTTACCTGACTTCAGTCTCGGCTTGACGTATACTTTCCAAATTCACTTGAAGGGATTTGGACAAGGCGATTAAATCTTTTTGAAGTTCTTCACTGTTTGTCAGTTCTTTTCTTAATGTTGATACTTTGCCATTAAGTTCTTGAATTTCATTTTGAAGTATTTCCTAAAGTGCATTCACATACAATAGACATTACAGGACATACATTTTTGTAATGATTCTTACTTTCATTCATGAGAAATATCGTTAAAAATTATCAGAAGTAAGAAACTGGAATTTGTAAAAAGTTGCTTATTGTGAATTTTATTAACGGTTAATCAAAACTGTGCCTGTTACTTTTTTGGCATCTTCTCGTATGTACAAATGAAGCATTGCATTGTATAACATACACTTACCTTTTCTTTAGTAATTTCCTCATTTTGTTTTTTCAGTTGCTGTATTTTACCAAGTTGCGCTTCGGAAGCTAATAGTTTGTTTTTCATTTCAGCCAAATTCTTTTCCAATTTCTTACGATCATCCTCTTGTTTATAAATTTCTCCTTTCATTTCATTTGCTCTTTCCCTACATCACAGATTCATAATATATTGATAAACTTATCATCTTTTGCGAAATACCGACTTTGCCTTCATTGTCAGTTGCCAAGATCCCATTCATTACCTAAAGCTGCTTATTTCTGCATTTAAGTTCTCCTCCACACTACTCCTTTCTTCTTCAATCATTTGCATTTGGTCTTTCAAAAACTTAAATTCTCCTTCAATTTGCTCCTTTCCAACTTTAACACTTATCAGTTCATCAATTAATCGAAGTACCTTTTCCTGGAGTTCCTGTTGAATCATAAAACAAATCTAAATTATATTCGGTTGAGATACCAACAAGACCAATCAACTTTATAGTCGATAAAAATATTTACCATCACATCGTTTGGTAAGGAGATATTCTCATTTTGAAGTTGGTTAGAATGAGCAACATGTTTTCCTTTTAAGTTATCATTTTCAGCCTCTAACCTGACATTGGAAAAGGTATATTTATGTCAGATTTGTTTTTTTTATTATTTCAAAAATAAAAATTACCCACTTTTCTATTTTTCTCTGAATAGACTCTCGTTCGAATGCAAGTCTTTTAACTCGGTTATCCATTTGCTCCATTGACTGTTGGCATGATGTGTTGAGTTCAAGAAGAACAACTTCGTATGTACCCACTTGTTCTTCAAGAGTGGTCACTTTATTCTAAAGAATAATTTTAAATATTAAAATATTAACCTGTTAAATTTAAAAACTTCCATTTTTATATAATCTTACTTGGAATTCATGAGAGATTCGACTCCACTCTTCCTCCATTTCGTTTCGAAGTTTAGCAGCTTTATGTAAATCGCTTCTTAATTTTTCAACGTAACTTGCATATTTTTCACAATCTTGGCATGGGACTACAGTTGTTTCTTTTTTATTTCCAATAATTATGGCTGCAGTTTCCTATTTCCATTTTATTAATGCCATAATTAATTACCGATGGTTGCAACTTTGGAACTAATAATGCTTGTTTCAAAAATCTTTTTAAATTCTGCTTACGGTTGCAGGAACGGAAGACGCGATTGATTGCAACTGTTTTTCATCATTTTGTTTCATTGTCTTTAATTGTTCCGGAGTCAAAAATGTTTGATACTGACTAATAGTCGTGAGATGCTCATTTTGGGTGGTTACAAAATGTTCATTTGCTTTCTCCCAAGTTTCTTTTAGCTCGTCATGCTTCTTCTTTTCAAGCTCGTAACTATAATACCACAGCGAAAAATACATTGTATATTGGATCATAAAAGAATTGAAATCATTTTTTAAATCATACTTTTGACGGAGCTCCCTAAGTTGATGCTTGACTTTATCCAGCTCCTCTTGCAAAAGTGTCTTTTGGGCATTCGCAAACGCGACGTACATCTCAAGATCGGCTCTTGATGATTTCTCAGCTTCCAACCCACATCGAGCTTCTCGTAACTTTGATCAAACATGTTGGAGTTAAATTCTATACTTCATAAATTAATAAATGCTTTACACAATACCTTATCATCAAACTGGGTAAGAACTCCCTGGACATCTTCCCCCTGAAGAAGAGTGGCCAAAGCGTCATTTCCTTTAACAAGTGATGCTTGGGCTCCCTGTACTGTCGCCAATTGGTCATCAGACTTTCTTAACTTTTCTTTTAATGCTGCTACTTCTTCTTCCAATTGGACCACAAGAGATCTTAACATTTCAGCATCCTCCTGAGCCTAAACATTTAAAACGATAAGGAATCACAACGCCCAGAGTGAGCAAGCGGAGGCAAAAGTTAACGTACGTATTTTCCAGGTTTAGCTTTTATTGCTTCTTCCACATCATGAAGACTATCATTACTTGCGGACATTGTTGAATTAAGTTTTCGGGCAAGACTTTTTGTCACAGCAGAAAAGACAGCCCCGGGACCTACGTCTGAATTACCACTTGCGGCAAGTAAATGGACCTTAACTTCATTTAAATCTCCTTCAAGTTTCTGATTCAAAGTTCTTAAATGATGTAGTTCCCCTTCGTATTTTGAATGCATATTTTGCATACCCTCTGTCCAACATAAAAAACATATAACATTCACCTTATGAAGTTAGCAAATATAAGAATCGTTTTAGACACACGGCTCTATACCTTCGAATTTCATCCTAAGGGAGGTGAGATCTTGGTGATGCTTTTGCTTTTCAATTTCGATCTCATTTTCTTTAGTAAACTCAGCAATAGTGACTTGACTTTTAGTATCATTTAATTCATCTTCCAGTTTCTTAACTTGTAATTCCAATTGCTTCTTTGCTTCTTTTTCGGAAGTTAATTCCACTGAAGTCAATAAAATCCAAAACTAAATATTAATTTCCTATTTCTGATGCAATTACAAATTTTAACACCGCAAAATTATATTCCTCATACAATTGTCTTGAAACTTTACCTTCCTGTTGCATATATATCTCTTTGAACCGTGCTCTTTTAGCACCGAAATCGGCATTGAGATCCGCAATAGTCTTTTCAAGGGTTGCGATCCTCTCTTCTGAGGTTTGAGCTTTTGAAGGATCTGAAATAAAAACTGTAACTATTATTACCTTCATAAAAAATAACCACAAATTGTATCACATCACATATTATAAAAACTCTTCGCCTCAAACTGATTTTAAAATCTAAAAAACATATCTTCGAATACCATTATATCATTATCATACCATTGTCAGTAACAACATCTTGGTACAAAGATGATTCTTCCGAATTCTGAGCCTGCAAAGATGCAGGAGATTTACATAATTCCTTCTCTGACTCCATCATCAATTCATGAAATGTTAATACATTCAGTCTTCTTCAATCGGTGCCAATTCGAATTAACTCTTTTAATTGGTATTTGTTGGCCACTTAAACGTTAAACCTCCGGCAGATTAAACATGATGGTAACTTGACGGTCTTATTTAAAATTATATATTATTACGACACAATCTCCAGTGCCTTGAGAAAATGAGAATTTATTGATCGATGTCGATATGTTAGTAAAAGTATTTATTTCATGTATTTCATCTTTATATTGTTTTGGCTAGGTCCACGCTGTATTGTTGAAATTGTATGAAGTCTCAAACGTTAAGTCTAAAACTTTTGAATTAGTACAAGTGCATATAGTTGATAGTTAATATAGTGCGTATATTGTTTTGGGAATGAAAGAACAAATTGCATTTAGTTTTTATATAATACCAAAAAAGGAATCGCCCTGTTCTTGCTTATTTTTACTCGCACACAAATTATTATAAATGAATCATCACAACTTCAAACTTTGAACTTGATTTATTTAATGTACAAAATCATACAACAAATATTATATTTGTTTATTTGAAATTGACTGTCATCATTTAGTTAGAATCACAAATAATTGCAAATATATTGTTAAAGGTAGTTAGGAACTATTTATTTATTCATGATATTTTTGTGCATAGAAATGAAATGAGTTTGCTGTACATGCAGTGATGAAAGAAAAAAGTCTGTTTTATTACTGAATGAATAATCTGTCTTTTTCGAACTAAATCTTCTTTAAGCTATTTAGACACTATATATTTACAATTTTTAACTTTCAGTTCGATACAGTTTTAATTTAATTCTTTTATAATAATAATTGATAATGAATAATAAGAGATTAAAAATAAAGAAAGACAACTGTGATGACTGTGAACTATAAGGTAGGAAGAGAGAAAAGTTAGAAAAGATTATCGTAAATATTTGTTATTGAACTTTGAATTCATGAACTATTTAGTTTACTGTCAGTGTCAGCTAGGAATATATTATTTGCGCCGATCCTAGCTCGAATGTTCATTCAGAGATCTCACGTGACATAATCTTTCATCTTCATATGTTAGAGTTGAACCTTTGAAGCGTCACCGGGCAGAAGCGTATACAACCCTACCCTAAATGTTATATGCATCGTTCAATTTGTATGGAAACGCTTTAATTATGCATGAATATGAACCGTTCATCTTCATCTGTGAACATCTTTTATAGATTATTTTGTCCACGATTGGAGTCAACTGGTAGTATTTTTAGTTTGAGTCATATGAAAAAGCCAAGTTGGTTGAGGCCCTTGATAAGGACAGGACAACAACCGTAAGGACATCCATTAACTTTCTACTTTCTTATGCGAGAATGTTTTTATTTGATACGTAACAGACGTGTAAGCTTCTTTGGACAAATGCGCCACTTCAAAATTCTGTCATTTTTCGGGGTCTTTAACAGTAAATTTGAAAAATAGTTGCAGCAACTGAAGAAAATGTATCCGGATCGGCCAGTGAAGTGTATTAGTGCATAGGCCAGACTTGGGGTCGTTGGGGTTGCACTTGGAGTTGGACATAAAAATATGGTCCAACCAAACATAGAGCAAATGGAAATTTAAATTTTTTTAATCTGTTATATAAACTTTCCATTCATTCATTCATTCATTGTGCTGGTAAATAATGAGCTAGAGGTTAGGTAAATAATAATAAAGTACTGTCGGATATTCAGACTTGGATTTTAACTTATAGGACCTGATCAGATGACAAATTAAAATTCTTTCGCGATTTATTACAGGGTCTTAAAAGGTTATTTTAAAGAGTATGAGTAGAGTAGATAGGTTAATTTTGTATGCTTGTTTTAGGTTGTCACATTGTCTATTTATATATTAAATTACAATTTCACTAAAGAGTTAAAATTTTTATATTTTTGTACGACACGAGGACAGAAAAAATTGGATTATTTTCATGTTTCGAAACTCCTAAGTTTTTTTCAGATAAAATAAGTTTGAAAAGCTTATATTTAGCAAAATCAAATTCGTTTTCAATGGAAAAGCAGAATAAAGGTCGTTGCTGAACAGAAAAGGAAAGTGTGGCATTTGTGCTTAGTTCTACAATAAAATAAAATTTGTAAAGATCATTATGTTTACGATTGTTGGTTTGGGCATATAGTAATTGGTTGATGTTTCACGGAAAAATTGAAAATTAAATTGGAATTTAAAACAATGTAATTTGATAGAATTTAAAAATTCTGGAGTAATACTAATTTGTTATGAAGGTTTATTTAGATCATAGATATATATTAATACAAAATTTAGATGTAGAAAATCATACAATTTAATCACTGACTGGAGTCTTTAACATTAAAAAACAAATATGTATTTAATGAGTTGAATTGTTGAATATTTCTTGCATGAAAATAGCAAACATAGGTCTACAAATTGAGTTGGCAATTTGGCATTGGCATTAGACACTTTACCTGCGTGTGACTGGTATGGTTTGTTTGTAATCAATATAAACGAATTCGGATGTTCAGGAGGATAGGTGTGTATGAGTTGCACTCAATTATTTTATTCTAAAGCAAATCCATACAAATGCAAATGAAACTATTTATTATAATTCCATATTGAACTGAGATTGAG